>BJBW01004696.1:102110-142261 GCA_004320125.1 Scolopax mira | reverse complement strand
TCTGTGGCAGGGAGTGAAATGCTTCCAAAGCAGCAGCCTTGCTTTAAGCCAATACCCTCGGGGCCATAGCTGCTTGGCGTTGTGGATAATATAGCATGGTTGTTTAAGTGCACTTTTCTGGACCTTTGTGGGTTCAGTAAGAAAGGCTCTGAGGTGTTCTTATGTGAAACACAGTCAGTACATAAAACATCCAAAGTCTGAAAAAAGTAAAAATAAACTTTATATATGTGCATGGGTATGAGCTCATGCATATATGACCATATAAACATGCATTGTTAATGTATGGTATGATTTTAACAGGTTATAAAAGCAATTACCAATGAGAGCACATATATACATGGGTGGGTGAGTGTTCCATTAGCACTTGAAGGTGGACCTGGGCACATATATCCCCCTGGTTCTTGGGACAGGGGCATGGGTATTAGTGTTATTTCCTGCACTTCTTGGGTCTCTTTTCTCTTTATTTTTTCTCTCAGCACTTATGTTTTTAAACTGTATACACAGTACAACAGCTTACTCTGCTGAGAGTAACCTTTTTGCTTTCTTCTCAAAGTCCATTTTCTTAGAAACATCATATCATACAGAGCAAAATGACACTAGATATAAGGAAGAAATTTTTTACAATAAGGGTGGTGAACACTGGAACAGGTTGCCCAGAGAGGAGGTAGGTGCTTAATCCCTGTAAACATTCACGATCAGGTTAGATGGGGCTCTGAGCAACCTGATCTAATTGAAGATATCCCTGCCCATTGCAGTGGAGTTGGACTAGATGACCTTTAAATGTCCCTTCCAACCCAAACTATACCATAGTTCCATGAAAAGTCAAAGTAAATTAGATTTTGAAAGAAGTGCCAATATTGCAAAAATAAAATAATATTTATCTATAAATGTGAAAAGAAGCAAGAAAATACGTGAGATATTATGTTGTGAGAATTACAAGATGTATGGAGTGTAACTGAAAAGCCTATAGGTTTTCTGTTCATTTCTCATTTATGTTAACATAATGGAAAGAAAAAGGGAGACAAATAGGAATTAATAGTGTTAATGAGGTATAGAAATAGAAATTATTTTATCTGTGGTAGAAATCAAATTGAAATATCTTGAAGTGAGTAGCATGATACCCCTAATTAAGGCAAATTAGAAAACTTTTTCTTAGAACATGGGCATAATTGGCTCATGAAGTCATACCTCCTATTGCCAGGTTTCGTACTAAGTGCATCAATTGAGGAATGACATCATATTAATGTGAGACATCAAAAAATTCTTACATTTTTTCCAATTTACATAAGTGCTATGAACTCATCACATGGGGCACTGGAGCCAGTTTTGGGCACTGCATTTCAAGAAATGCTTTGCTTACCTCAAGAAAACACATCTTTTATTTGACTCCAATAGACTTGATGCAAACACAAGCTCATCTTTGCCAAGTAGGAATGACTTCTGTGTATAAGGAGGCCAAGAACCGTACTTCCATATTTGGCAATTTTAGAAATAATATGTGTAGAATAATATGTTACAAAACACATCACTGATGAGAGTAAAACCAAAAATATCTCCTGTCAGTTCTCACGTGATGAGGGAAAAATTTTGCTTTTTTTAATGCTACCTGCAGCTACTGTATCCCAAGCATCTCAAGTACTATGCTGCTTTCTCTATGCCCCTCCAGAAGCCCTTCCTCTAGGCTAAGTTTGTCAGTGGGTCCCTTGAATATGAATTAGCTGCACCGTGTGTGGATTCCCAGACAAGGATGGATTGCTGTGTTGCTGTTGTTGTTGGTGGTGGAGTTGTTGTTGGTGGTGGTGGTGGTGTTGTTGTTGACTGTGCTACAGTCAGACACATGGACAGAAACCAGGTGGAAGATTTGTCCTCTCCTCTGAGTGTGGACTGTAATGTAATTTGGGGCTGGGAACACCATTAGATGGGGTATCCCACCATCTCAGTGAGGGAGCGCAAGAGCCCCTTGCGCTGTACGGAATGTACGGGGACTGTACGGAATGTCAGTCAAGCTGGACTGAAATCTTGCAGTCTGCAGAAATTAGAAATGTCCTTGCTATAAGATTTTGTTGTCTGAAATGTGTTTCCCTTTTGTCTTCTGAAGCTACCGCAGTTCTGTTTTTCAAACAAGCCAAAATGCTTCAAACTCTTAATTTGATAGGAAACTTGCTAATTAGTTTAATGGCAGTATATTTATATAATTTAGTCCTCTCAAGTTACTGTTAGCTTTCTGTGTATATGTAGTCTTGCAAAGGATGTCAGAATGACTAAAGAAGCGCCTTACATATACGTACTGCAAGTTAAAGATCTTTATTGCAGTCCTGACCCCCAGGAAGTTAGCTGGTTTTGCCTTTATTATACTAAAGGATAAAAATCCCTGCTTTAGATATGGGGACCTGCTTAGAAATTTAAGTAATGCTGAATGCACTGAAACATAATAGCAGTTTACCCGAACCCTAGATACAAGCATAGATTAGACATAAATAGCTCTCTCCTGATTTGAAGTTTCTTATCTTTTTATTAGTTTGAATACTTTCATCAATATTCATTACGTTTAATTCCTCTTTTCTGTCCCTTAATGCGAAAAAAGATTAAATAAGTTCTTCCACTTTTGGGGATTTTATTCCTTCCAGTTCTTCCTTATTGAACTTCTATGTAGGTATTTCTTAATTTGAGACCTGAATTATGCAGTAACACATTTACCTTGATTGCCTTTTGAACAACTGTTCAACAACTAAAACTATTTTTTTTCTTGGACTCTTCATTATGTTTATGTAAGATGCATTTCAAATTATATTCATAAACCTGGTAATGTTATTTTTGTTTTATTCTTTATCTTTGATCAATTCCTATCTGATCTATATTTTTTCACTATTATTTTATTCTGGATCTAAATAAGTTGAAGAAAATTAACCAGAAAATTATTTTTTCTTTCTGTTAGATAAAGTTAGTGATAAATCAATGTATGTTTTCAATTAAAAGTGGAAAAGATAAGAGGTGCATTTAAAAGAACTGCATAATTCTGAAGGAAGGCTACTTTAAGAGTTTATATATAGTATATTTAACTACTTCAATTGCTGTTGCCTTGTAGTTACAACAATGACAAATAAAAATTGTATATTTTATATTGAAAATGGTTTAAGAATGATATCTGTGATTCCAAGCAAGGGACTAAGCTACCCATCTAAAATGACGATGTGTAAAACTTAAATACATCTGTGGTATGGGAAATGTAGCGTGGTGTTCTCTTGTTACAAGAGATGTGGTCTGTAGAGAACTTTCCTTTTTAATCCCAAACTATACAGAGTAATGAATTGCACTTTCCTTTATTGCTGTGCTTCAATAACTTGACCATGTCCTGGGGGTATCATTTCTGGAACAGAAAAGTATAGTTCATCCTCTAGTCTCATACCTTTTTCCTCATTATTGCCATTTGTGATTTTTCTTTCCACAATATAAACACATTCCCATTGGCAGAGTGAGCCCCATGTCCCCATGTCAAAGCGAGTAGTAACTGTGTTTGATAAATACTAACGTGAAACAAAATTAGCTGCCTCAAAGAGTCAGACTCTGTACATTCTACGAGCAATCCCCTGAGGTAGTAGACCAGGGTGGAGTGTCTGTTGAGACAGAACCTTCTGCTGAAACAAAATTTAAGAAATAAAAGGTTGTACAAAAATACACTTGTACTTAATACGTTGTTTCCTATGTTCAGTTTTTATTGCTAAGATGTTTGGGGGTTTTAAAGTAACTTTTACAATTCATCTTTCTGTTTGCTGTGAAATCAGTAACAAAAACAATAATAATTTTTGACATGAAAATAGATATGTTGTCATAAAGATCAAGCCACTCTAATGACTTCATTAAAAAAAAACGTTTGGAGAAAGAGAACACTTGTAGTGAGCAAAGCTCACACTAAAGAATAAATAGATAATAATTTATTTAGATTCATGATACAAATTTAGTATGAGACACTGTCCCAGTAGTTGTCCTGTCAAACAACATTTGCTTGAAACATGAATGTTATATTTATTGAACCATTCTCCAGCATCGCCATTGTTCACCCCATCCTTGTATTGTCTGATTTATTTTTATTTTCAGTTTTTTTATTTTTTAAGTTGTTTCTTTTCATTTGTATTCTAGCAGCTGGGATTTGATGTACTGATATGTACTTAGTTGTGTAAGGAACATTTACCACTACTTTGTCTTAGTGCTCTGAGCACTACTGCCAAAATGCATGCTTTCTGCAATGGAAATATTTAATATGGCTTATTAAAAGAAAAACAGCATTTGTGGGACTATGTAATTTATCTTTAATAGTATAGTAGCAAGCAGTGAAACTAGATTTTTAGATTTTTGTGAGCTGTAAAAAGTAACTCTCGGTTAATGTGTTGTTCCAGTTACTGGCTTTTTACATTAAGATCTGATTCAATGCCCTTGAAGTTAGAGGAAACTCTCTTGCTGGGCTTAACAAGCATTGGCTTATATCTTAAAGCTGGAAGATGTGCAGAGCTTTCCATAAAATCTTATTCTGCATCACATCTATCCTAAGACCATTCACATTGCTGTGGTGTTGGCTTATCTTCCTGTAGTGGTATAAGCACTTATTCAAATTCTGTCATGTATTTGTTTATTTATTAACTCTAGAGGCATAAAAATATGAAATGACTTATATTCTTTTAGAGATGGTATTTAATTTGTTTTTTATTATCTTGTTGATAGAGGATTTTTATATGCTTAAACAGATGCTTGAGAAGGCAAAGACAAAAAAATCAGATCCATTACAGGAGTTTGTAATTATTTGGGGTAGCTTAGTCCTTCCAGTCTCTTTTATCTACATTAGATTTAAATGAAAAATATTTCTGATTGTCAGTATAGAAGAAGAAGACAGATTTAAGATTACTTCACATATTTTTGTCAAGTAAATTTCACAGTTCAAAATTCTTATTGGGAAATACTGGTTATACTTGGCTATAAAAATATCATGTTAAATATAGATGAAAATTTTGCTTTTTTTGAGCCCACTGAAAGCTGACAGCAAAGAGATGCAGGTGCTGAAATGGGTAACACATTTGAAAATATGATACTTTAGGGAAACTACCCATGAGATTCCAGGAATATCTGTACAGAAGAGATGAACTTAATCTGAGTCATAAGGGAATAAAGGTTTTAAAATTTAAGGTTGGGTTTGGAATGATACTTCTGTGAGTGCAGAGTAGAGGGGTAGAATCACCTTCTGAGACCTGCTGGTCACACTTCTCTTGATGCAGCCCAGGACATGGTTGTCCCTCTGGGCTGCCAGCGTGCACTGCCAGTTGAGCTTCTCATCCACATGCACTTTCAAGTCCTTCTCCTCAGACTGCTTTCCAGACATTCTCTGCCCAACCTGTATTTGTGCCTGGAATTGCTACGTCCCAGGTGCAGGACCCTGCACTTGGTTTGGTTGAAGTTCATGCAATTTGCACAAGCCCACCTCTCCGGCCTGTCCAGGCCCCTCTGGATGGCATCGCTTGCCTCCAGTGTGTCAATTGTGTCACCAAACTTGGTGTCGTCAGCAAACTTGCTGAGGGTGCACTCTATCCCACTGTCCATGTCACCGACAAAGATATTAAATAGTACTGGTCCCAGTAATGACCCCTGAGGAACACCACTTATTACTGGCTGCCACTTGAACATTGAGGTGCTGACTGCAACCCTTTGAGTGCAGCCATCCAGCCAGGTTGTTATCCACCAAGTGGTCCATCCATTGAATCCATGACTTTCCAATTTTGAGACCAGTATGTCATGCAGGACAGCGTCAAATGCTTTGCATAAGTCCAGGTAGATGATGTCAGTTGCTTTGCCCTTGGCTACCAAGTCTGTGTCAGTATCGTAAAAGGCCACCAAATTCATTAGGCACAATTTGCCCTTGGTGAAGTCATGTTGGCTGTCACCAATCACCTCCTTATATTCTGCGTGCCTTAGCAAAGATTTCAGGAGGATCTGCTCCATGATCTTACCAGGCACAGAGGTGAGACTGACCTCTGTAGTTCCCTGGGTCTTCTTTATTTCCTTTTTTGAATATCAGAGTTATGTTCCCCTTTTTCCAGTCAGTGGGAACTTCACCAGATTGCCATGATTTCTCAAATATGATGGAAAAGGGCTTAGCAACTTCGTCCAATTCATACCCTAATAACAAGACCAACATGGCAACACTGTCTGTGATATGATAAATTTGTGAGGGCATTACCCTACAGTATCAGTATGTATGCAGAGATCAAATCTTAGGTGTTAAGAATGTTTCATGGTGAGGGAGAACACTAGAATCAGCTCTTGACTACATTACCAAATGGAAATGTTATCTGGCTCAGGAAGTCATAGAAATATTTAGGTTGAAAGTTGCCTTGAGATCACTCAGTCCATCTATAAACCTGACACCAACCTAGATCCTAGTGTTATATTCCCTGACACTGAATGTATGTGTACCTACATTCAAGCTGCAGGAGTATTTCACTCTTTCCCAGATATTTTTTTACAGCAGTCTTGGAGAAGACTGTAAGCTGGAGCCTAGCTAGGTGGATCTTTGCTCCAGTATATTTGCTCTTCTGCTCTAAATAAACACACTTGAGTAAACACACTGAGAAGTCTGGACAGAATTTTCAAATAAATATATTCACATGGTTTGACTTTGCCAAAGTATATATTTGTTGTAACAATTTTAAGAACTTCAAGTAACATAAGCCCAGGTGAAGCCATAAAATTAAGATCTGTTTCTTTCAGATCTGTGTTTCTGGAATATTTTATTTGGAGAGAAAATTACAAATTAAAAAAAAAAAGAGGCTTTAAAAACAAAGTTTTTCTATGAAGATTCAGTAGGAAGCTGAGTTAAATGACCTCTATAAGTTGCATTCAGTTATCTTTTTCTTTAAATGTTTCTGGGTTGATTTTTCCTGAGTGACTAGTGAAAATACTGTAAATGGTGGATCTGTTACATTATTCATAATTTTTCTGATGGGGTTCCGCACATATAGATGGTCTGAAAAAATATCTTTATTATTTGTCCTTTCTACAGCTGCAGCTTGCCAACTCTGAGGCATTGTTTGCCTGTTATTCAATCTGTTGAATAATTTGGCTTTCTTTACAATTAACTTTCCTGCCAATTCTAGAAAAGATCTCCTTTCTAAGACTCAATTCCTACCTAGAACACCTCTGTATAAACATCACCAATGACACCTTTGGCAATTGTTTTAATATCTTATTCATGATGGCCTCTGAACTTAAGTCCCTCTGGATATGCAAGACATCTCTGATGCACAGCACATATCAAATATACGTATTAGAGACACTAAAAGTTACAGTTTTTACAGAGTCTTGGCACATAAAGATTTCAATTTACATTTAAAGTTTATAGTTTTAAAAATAATAGTGATTAAACTCCTGTAGGATTTACAGCACTGATCTGGAATGTGACTTGTTGCCAATGGCCTAAAATTGAGATTTATTGTATCAGTGAGTCATGTTTGTCTACTGTAATATGTAGAATACAAGATGGTGTTTGTTCTTTGTTCTTGTGTACCGCACTTCAAACTCATAGAGTATTGCCTTTCTTTCCTAATTCTCATAATTAGCTGGAAATTATGAAAGTAAAGATACCACTGCATGGAAATAGATAGATATGAGTTGTATCTATATTTAATCTGTGTGACTAATTTCGATCTCGTTCACAAAATAACTGCTTGTTAAAATGATATTTGGTTGTCCTGGCTTCTGTGCAGTTTATACTTGAAGCCATATCGAGAGGTAGTCGTGTGTTTGGTTATGTCAAGTGTAAAAGGCGTGGATAAGAGAAGTTTGCAATAGTCTGAATACTGCAGAGAAGGTAGAAGGCTTTAGTTTAATATCTGCTTTCTGAGAAGATATGAAAAAACTGAGAATGAATTAAATTAGCTTAGTCTCAAAAGAAACTCCAAAACTTGCTGTATCAATGTGTCACCGCATTAATTATACATATAAATGAACTAGATGTTTTTTTAGGTTTGAAAGTCGTGAAAAACAGCTTTCACTTTTACTGTTAGTTCTTGACACCTGTCTCTGCTGCTCTGACTGATGATACTCGGTACCACTTGCTGGTGAACCTTCTGTGCCCAGTGCTGCCAAGTGTGGTACAGTAGGACGGGCTGTGCCACTACCAGTGGGGTGAGTGGGACACTGTGCCGCAGGATGGGATCTCACCATCCAGCAGTAGGCTCAGCATGTCTCAGTTACAACTGCAGATCAATTTGGTGAGTGTTTTCTTAAATCGTTCTTTTAGAATAATTCGTTAGAATAATTCAGTTTGTATTAGGCTCTGGCATAGCACTTCTTAGTTCTGTAAAAGTCTATCATTCTGGTTTTGAATAGCTTTTTTAGATACTAATTTTGGCATGTAAGTTAAAAAATAAGAGAAGTAAGAGAAAAAACAATAGCTACCTACCTATCTATCTATCTACCTATCTATCTGTTTATTTATTTATTTATACTATTTACTGTTTATTACTGCGTAACACAACAGCTGTGGTGGTTCGGAAGCAGTTCCATATGACCAGTTTCAAAACATTCTAATTCAATAGACCAGAAGGCTGCAGAAGATTACTTTAAACCCTGAACTTACTGTTTGTGCTGTTTGGTAGGCTGTAATTAACATTTCTTTTGAAAAGCATATGTTTTTAAAGCTAGATTTTGGTGTATTAAATCACAGGCAATGGCAAGTCTCTGGAACAAGTGAAATAGGAGTCCAGAAAATGCTAAAAAGATGTTCTTGAACTAAAATCTATAATGTCAAAAGGCCACTAGGACATTCAAAAGCAGATTAAAAGAAAGTGTAAGTTAAATGACAAAATGTGTGTTTTTATCTGACTTGTTTTGTTTTCTTTTTACCTTTCACCTTACATGGTGAAATGCAGAAACTTCCATAGTGGTCAATCAGCAGTTGCAGGCTGTTGTAGAAAAGTTGGAGTTGCAATTAGTGCTTCAACAACACTTAGGTTATTTATACATAAATATTTTTCCAGTCTACTAAATAACAACTCAGTATGTTATACTTTAATTTCTGCTTTGATCACTTTTTTTTCTATCATATCAATATATGCCACATAAGAAAATTAAGGGAGCAATAAGAGTAACTAATTAGCTAAGCCATATAAAGATGCTTCCCTGAACAGCAATTGCTACTTTGAAAATACATTTTGTGGCACCTTTCCTCTAAATTTTATATAACAGTTTGACCTGAAGAATTCTTTGTCTTTTTGAAGCTTGAGGGATGACTTTATAGAAACATATTGGTCCTCGTTGCCTGCTTCTGGCAGTTTTGGTTCTACATGTGCTTCACTATTTTCAAAGAATAGTTTGAATAATGAGAACAAAAAATACTAAATCGCTAAAAACTGCATTCCCATCTACTAAGATATGGATTTTTTGGCAAGATGATACGTTTTGCTGTGCAGCTAGTGGAACTTTTCAAGATTTTTATCTCTATTTGCATATTATGCACATTTATGTCTTTATCTTAATTGAAAGAATGCAAAATCATATGATGTGTCTGTAATGTGAAGCCAGCTGGAATTCCTTTGATTCTTATTATTTCCTGAAGTACATTATATCTTGACACTTACACTATATATTCACATGTGTTTTGTGAAATATAAAAATAAATTATTTGTTACACGCATTTCTATTCAAAGCCAACTGTTTGTGTTTGCGGCTTAAAAAACTCCAGGTCTCTAATTTACAGCACTTTTTTTTTTTTTTTTATCTGGAATCACTACAGAATCATATTTCCCACCCCCACATATAATTCTAAAAGAAATATATACTGTGACATTATAAAAGGAAATTCAGTAGGCAATGTCTTTAAATTCATTCTTTCAGTTAACTGACAGCCTTCCAACAGTGCATGTCACTTTTAATCTACTGCAGCAAACTTAAGTTTCTTAAGCAAACTTAACTTAAAACTGCAGTTCATCAAGTGGAGGAGGACTGTGTTCAAGAGCTCATTCTCACCTCTGTTTGGGATCAGAAATCACAGATGCTTTCTAAATCTTGAAGCTTCTGTAAAAAGCTCTAGAATGCACCAAACCTGTGCTTTCTTCTCTGCCCTACTTGAAGGTCTTTTCTTTATTACCCGTATATTCATGGTCATGAAAAATAGTCCAT
The DNA here is from genome assembly GCA_004320125.1 of Scolopax mira. NCBI lineage: Eukaryota > Metazoa > Chordata > Aves > Charadriiformes > Scolopacidae > Scolopax > Scolopax mira. Next base: position 132,097 of record BJBW01004696.1, on the reverse strand, counting down.
GCTCTCATATGCCTTCTAATATTCCATAGTGTTCATCCCATAGGAAACCTTTACGTAGGTTTTAAATTATTCACAGAACGGATGCCAAACTTTGACTGTGTAATAGTAAGATAGAAAATTTTTTAATTATATTTTAAGTATTGTATTGACTTAATTACTATAGAGATTTCAAATATAATTTAAAACACAATTCTGGAGTAGCATGTTTGGGAGCTGAGTGGTTTGAAAAAAGTTGCATACTTGCACTATTTGGAAATGAAATATTGGTATAAGTTAAACATTATTTTTTTTTCTTTAAATTCTTACTCAAATTTCTATGGATTCTAAATATAGCTGAGCACATTTTTTCTTCATCAATTTTGATAGATCTTAAGTGTAAAAATCCAGGAATTTCAAGGGTCCTACAGGTCAGATTTTTAGTAGCTCTTTTGATCTATGTTGATACAGATTGCAATGGACTTCATACTGTTATTGTATTACTAGTGCACTATTAACTAAAATTTCTATATAGTCTGAAATGTAAAACAGTGAAAACTGCTGAGTGTTCCAAATTTTTCTTCAGTGACTTCTGAAACAAGTATGCCACTTTTACAAGTGAAAATACTTTTTTTAGCAATCATCAGGTAAAGAAATTTATTTTAAAATCTGAAGGCTAAACTGGACTCCCTGTGAGCGTGTATTAGCAATTTAGCTTGGATCAGAAATGCACTTTTGAACTGAATCTTCAATTATCCAATGTTGCTTCTTATAACTGTACACTCAGTGAAGATGTGGATTAGATTTATCTATGATCAAGTCAAACCAAAAGATGGACTCCTGGGATGCATGCAGTATGCTAACACTTTCAGTCTGCAGGACCAGAGTAGAGCTAGTCAACATTAACCCATATAATGTCTAAAAATCACCCAAGGGAATCCCAGACTGAGGAGGAAGAAAATCCCCACCATCAACATTGCAACATCTCTGATTTCTCAGGTTAGGTCTGTTCTTTTGTGATAAGACGAAACAATAAAAAAAACAGTTTCTTTTATTCTGACTAGATAGCTGACTACAAAAACTTTGAAAGAATACATTATTTAGATATTTTATAGGTATATCATCTTTCTAATAATAAGTTAAAAAGTAGATAAGGAGCTAATAGAAGTCTTTGGAAAGATGTAATAGCCTTGGACAGCTGTAAAAACTATAGTTGGAGGAATTAGATTGGAGAGTTCAGGGTAGTCTTTAAGATTATACTTTAAGATTATGCTATTGAGAGTGAGAAAGAAGAAAATAAAAGAACAAATTCACTGTCTTGGGAGAAAACAGTTGTGAGAGAGTATAAGAATTCTCCATTGTAGATTTTGAGGGAGGGAATACAAGCCAAGAAGATAATTTACTGACCACAGAGCCACTGTATCCAAAGGAAGATAACAAATGAGTAAACACGTCAAACAAAGAACAGATCAAGAAAAATAAGGATGAGGAAAGTACACCAGATGAAGAATATGAGATACAGTTAGAACATGAGATACATTTTTAGTTCCAGCTCTTCAGATTTTTGTCACTGGTATGAATGGCTGTAAATCTAATATGGGAGGAGTAAAATCTTGCATAAAAGATGCCATTTGTAGATGATCACTTTCTGAACTACAGCAGGTTTTCAAGTGCTTGTTTGTAGAAGCAATTGCAGAAAATAGGGTTTGCTTTTATTCTATAATTAAGATTTTGTGAGACTGGTAAAAGCAAGCTTATGTAGTTGAAGGCTCGTTATGCAAGTCTTTGAGGCTTGCTGCTTTCTAAAGATTTGTGGCCTTTTTCAGCATACTTTCTTACAAAGGGAATTCTTATAGTACATTTAACACCAGTAAAAATCAGAAGACTGCATTTGTTGGTACGCCTGATTCAATTCATAGTATTTTCCATCTTCATTTATTCCATCTCTTTCTTATTTCTTCCATGCTCCCTTCTTGAATCATTCACAGTGAAGTCTGTTTGACTTTCTCTGTGGTTTAAACATATGCTTTGGTTTTACAGACTGTTGATGTGTTAGCGTATGTTGACACAAACTTGAAAATAGTTGGAAAAGAAAAATCTAAGTAAAATGGAATTTTCAGATTAGCTTGGTTGAGAAATGTCTATAGGTTAAGTTTTTCCTTTTTTTTAAAGAATCCTGGACCTCTTAACATAGAAGTAATTTAAATATCTTCTTAATGATCTTCATTCAGTTTGTTGTCCTAAAGCAAACTTCACTCACTGGAAAGATCTTTATTAAAGTCATATGTTCTTCTCTTTTGAACTGCAGCTCACCACAGCCACCTTGGATGGCAAACTCCATTTGTTTCTACCCTGATATTTCCCAGCCTGTGGAGCTTTGGCCCTGGTGCTCTGAAAAATAATGACTTGCTGAGAGAAAGGAGACTGGTAACTGGCCATAGGCAAGCAGCACAATATTCCCTTTTAAGCTACAGTTTTCTTCTGATTTTATTTTCTACAAGTTCCTCAAGTTGTTCTCACAGGTCTTCTATTGTACAATCTGCTACATTTATTGAAAAAATAAGGGCAAAAGATCAAGAAAAGAAAGACATCATTCATTCTGACTTTATTCTAGCAAATCACCGCAGAATTGGCTTTCAGTGAACTTCCAGGTGCTTATAGATAGATGTGCTCTGCAGTGTTTGCTAGAGTGCGACCTCTTTACTCTAGATTGAAAATGCAGTTAAAATGGCAATTGTTCCATTTTTAAAGCTAGATCTGCCAAATATTTAATCTGAAAGGGAGGAATTTCTTGCTGAAATACCACAAGAGTCCTTCTGTTATACTTATTTGGGGTTACTGGAATTAGCATAGATGATTTTTGGAGGCAGAATTTTACTGCTTTACCCCTTATACTATAATCTGTAAATTTCTGAGGGAATATGTGAAAAAGATCCTCCCTTTTAAAATATTACTTTATTGCTATAGTCTGATATTATTGAAACAGCTTTAAATGCAAAGAAACTATTTCTGTCTTTTAATGCTTAAATATTTGAAAAAAAACCCTAAGTAATATGAAAATAAAGTTATGGGGAAAATGTTGATTTCTTGTATTCTTCATAGTTGCTTTGTCTTGATCTTAGAAAAGATTTGTTAGAAAACTGTTTTTATAAAACTAGGCATTCTAAGTGTTCATTGACTCTAGGTAAGAATAGAGAGCGTCTGTGTGACTGGTGGAAGAAGACTGACTTTTTGCAAAATTGTGCTGCCAGTTCAGTTAAACAGAATCACTAAACTTTGTTAGTCAGACTACTTTTAAAAAAAAAAAAATGGAAAAAATGGAATTCCCAACACTACTTTAACATCAATCAGTATGTCCAGATCACTTTCAGTTCTATAAAGAGTACTTAATAGGCACTCCCAATTTGTATATAAGATTAATATGAATAAATCAAGATATTTCTATAAATTGTTTAATTTCTGTGACAAATATTCTTTTGAAAAGCATTTAGCTGTTTTTTGGTATGCTAAATCATATATTGTCACAATATATCATATGCAGATATCTTCCTCAACACAATGGTCTCATCAAAAGCTATGGAAGTGTAGTGCAGCTAGATTATAGATCATTCAGACTCAGCAGGAGTCTGAATATCGGAGTTGGGCCTGCTATGATCAAAGCAAGTTTAGAATAACCTACCTGAGTACTTTTTCAGTTCAAGATCAGATTAACCAAGAGATCACTTTCTATGCTGTGGCTGCACACTGGTACACTACATTCACAAATTATCAGCTAGACTGGAATTTTTATCTCCACCACAGGGATCTTCAGGATGGTCATCTTCAAAATTCATTTTGCTAACATTCTGCATGCTTTAAACTCCATACCAAGAGTCACTCTTCAAATGCAGAAAATTAAAATGGCCTGTAGCTGTATTTTCAAGGAAAGTGTTCCTGAGGTCTGGGTTCCTGAACCAGTATTTGCTTAGCAGTCACCAAACCTTTGGAGATCTAGAAACATCTGCTGAGGAGGTGTGAAGTGTAATTATTACAATTATATTTTTAAAAGAGTGACATTTTTTAAACAGAATTATAACACTCTCAAGGGTCAAGGCAGAGGCTGCACTCAGAAAAACTCTGAATCCTTGCTGCAAGAATGGAGGTTGTCACAATGCCCATGGGACTGAAGTAAAAAATAAAGGTTTCCATTTTCTAGATCTCCTACCTTCTAGGACTAAGAATTGTCAGTCCTCACTCAGCCAGTGTGTATCCCAAAAGCCCCTCTTAATCTTGGGCTAGTATGATCTCTGCAGAAGGAGCTCTTCTTCTAAATCTAATGCATTATTTCTCTTTCCTTAAATTGAGACTCATGGTCTGGTGCTTTCTGGTTACTTTCATCAAGGACTTTTGCTGGACAGAAAATCCCTTTAGGGCACTTTGGCCATGACCACAGCATCATCAATCCATGCTGAATAGAGACTCATCTGTTCAGGACTTGCAGATGTGGAGCTATTTGGTATCCCAAGAATTTATTAACCCTTTTTTCCCTCAAGGGGTGAGAGAATCTGCCCTACCACACAGGCATTAGAACTTTTCAAATGGAAATCCCCTTCAATTTTTTCATATGTTAAAAAAAAAGCAAACAAACAAAACCCAAACACCCTCCCTCCTCAGGCTCCTCAGAAATGCTTGAATGCTTGTGGTTTTGAGAATGGAAATCTTTAGTTGACACAGAGTTCGGCAAAGTGAAATACTTGAAAGCAGTTTTTCTAATGGGAAATAGAAGGAAAATAGTCATGGATGGTACTACCATCTTATAATATTATATGGTAGCACCATAATATTATATGGTAGCACCATCTTATAATATTTAAAATTTCCATAATCACTAGGTTTTTGTTCTGAGATCTTTTTGACAGAAGGACACAGGAGACTATAAATAATTACTAAAGAGTTAAAGTCAAAAAAGATCACTCTTCAACATAATCCAACCATGATGATTCTGTGATTCTGTAATAATGCTGCACCCACGGAAGCATTATGCCTTTGTTTTTGAACAGGCAAACTTGACAGTTTATATTTTCAGTTGCTGGCGTAAAGACAAGACTATTTGAAATAAGACAGTCCTAAAAGATAGGAAACGTTCCTGGTTAGCTAAGGCAGATAGCATATCTCAGCTATTAAAAAAATGACACAGACAGGTGTAAGTGTAAGTATTTAATAGGTCATTGTGAGGAATTTTGAGTATGCTTTCAATCTGGTGTTTGGAAAAAAAGCGACTATAGTATGTCTTCCAAATATCTTATGAGAATTAGAAGTCTGACTTTGAAGGAATATGTGGCAAGATGTGAGGAAAAACAGTTGGCAGAAGAATAGTCTAGTTTTATTAAATATTTGCTGTGTAATTAGGTAGCATCTGTCTTTGAATGTTTTATATGTTTGAGAGAGGAGTGATGGTTTTGTGACTTTCTGTGTGATGTTCTGTGGAAGACTTTCCCAACTGAACGTCTTCTACCAAATGGAGCAGAAATGGTTTTACTCGTCAGTTTGATCTGGTGCTCTGGAGGTCAGGAAGCAGAGGGAGACTGCTAGCACTGTTCTGAAGTGTATCCTGTTAAAAACTGAGATTAAGTAGTTTGCAAAGTATCAGGTACTACCCAGTTTTCTGCATAGAATGAAAGGAGAGATGGATGGACACGTTTGGGTTGCACTGTCAGGAGAAGGAGAAGAGCAAACCCACGAAGAGCTCTGCTTTCAATTGGCCTTTTTAATTTCCTTAATTCACCATGAAATAAATGTTTTTTGGATTCATTCTTCAATACTATATTGCTTTCCATTATACATGATGATTGCATTTAAATACATAATGAAATGCTCCTGGAATATCTGCAGGTAGTCAGTGGCACTTACTTTTTTTTCATTATCGCTTTATTTAATCATACCCAATTATGTTTTCAAAATCGTGCTGTGAATTGTATTTTCCCTTATAAGCAATGCACAGGTCTGTTTGTCTTATGGTAATTCATTGCAGGGAGAAAGTATGTAAGTCAAAATTGCATAAAAAAATTTAAAAATGGAGTCAGGGGGAGAAGACATTCAATGAGATAATTAGGTGAAATTACCACCTTATTCTAGCAATTTCAGTGCAAATTCAGTGAAGGTAGGACACTTCAGATTCTACAGATGTTGTTAAAGTCAACATGTGAGTGCCATTATTACTCTGTCACAGTACAAATTTCTTGTTCCCTCACTCATCAGGACTTTGTATAAATATATTAGTCCCCTGCTGTAAAAAACAACCAATCATGTACAGATTTTAGTTTTATCTGAAGGCATGGGCTTTGAAAAAATTTATTTGCCTCTCTCATCTTAGGTTCAAGGAAGTTCCTACCATCAAAAATGCAGTTGACCCTTGGACGAGACATGCTAGCCACAATGTTTTCACTTTTGTTTTACATCTGCATTCATTTCAAAGAGCTATTCCTCATTTGCACTCGTAGTATTAAGATGAGTTTAATCTCTGACTTTCCTTCCCTCCAAAGGCCTTATATTAATGTGGCACCAAATGCTGCAGTTTGGCTGTGTTCATTCAGACTCAGGGAATGAGTTTAATACTCTGTTCTTCAAGACAGCGTTTTCTGTTTTTTTTATGCAGCTTTCATGTAAAGGCTACCGTCCCCCACTGCAGGACTGGCCATTTGAGGAGATCTCCTTGCAGGCTCCCAGCTCCTGTTTCTCTCATTAGCTGTGTCAAGTACAGGGAGCTTGAATATTATTGCAAAATATTTCTCTAAGCAGTGGAATTGACAGAAGAAAATAATTATACAATTTTCTAAGGCCAGGGGAAAAATGCAGACTATCTGAAGTAAGCATTTTCCTCATTGTTTCAGGCTTTTCATGTGGCAATTAATAGCAATAAAGCGAAGGATAAAAGTTAACCTGATTTTTCTGTGCCTTGTTTTAATTTAAAAAAAAGAGAGGATTTCAAAGTTCTGAGCTTTATTAGCCTTAAAGCCCTGGAAATCCAAAACTTTTTTAGTCTCTACATGAAAGAAGACTTCTAATCATCTACAAACATCACCCAGTGTGTTTTTGCATGAGGAGTGCCATGGGACAGTCCGGCTGCGCTCTGCTCTGACAGGGAGTGAGCTCACACGCTGCCAAATCTTGGTGGCACACTCCATCCATTATTTTAAGGCAGAGTGAGACAGTAAATAAGAAAAGGCAGTTATAGAACCAAATTCAGGGTTCACTGGAATACTTGTTGAGTACTTTCACTTTGTTTGTGGAATCTGTAATGACAAACTCGTCCTACAGCTGACTTGCAATGTGAGCTGTGAAAAGTAACAGCACATCGTCATGTAGCTGTGGATCAGCTTCCATGCTGCTACTTAGAGACCTGCCAAAATGCCTGGATTAAGCACTTTTTGTTTTCCCAGGGCAGCACCTGCCCCTAAACTTGACGATTAAGGTCTCATTTTGGAAGCGAGAAACGTCTGTATATAGTTTACTCTCTCACAACACCCAGAGGTATCTCATTTTACCAATTTGTAGACAGGACTCACAGGCAGCTACCAATCCCAGGGCAGAAAGCGTTGCCTCACGTCTGTGCACACTGACTAGCTGCCCCGAAGGCCATGCCCTGGGGGAGGATGCTGGTTTCAGGTGGTAACGATTCCAGAAAGAAAGAGACCAGAGGCTGAAAGTGTTCCTGGCCCAACTCCACACACTCGGCTAGGGTTTCACCAGGGGCGAGCTTTGCCTAATGAATATAAAACACACTCTCCACAATTGCAGATAAAAAGACATCTTGAAGAAAGGAAACAGAAGCTGAAAAAATGAACTAAATACCTTCCACCATGTGTGATCCTAGGCTATGAAAAATACAGTTGGAAGAAGTTTTTTTTCCTCCTCTAGCTGAAACCACTGTGATCTGTGTTTTGACATGGTGGTATGTTTCCTTTTAACCGTTCTTCCTCTTCGCTCCCACCCATGAAGTCATAACAGAGAATATATTCAAGTGAAGCATGATGTGGAGCTATGGGATCCAGTAAATGCAAATTATCTTCTGTCCAAACTGAGTAGTCCAACGTTTTTTCATTCACTCATCCCAAGGCTTTTTCATCCACTGCAGTTTTTAATTTCTTGATAAGCTATACTGAAGTTGCTTAAGAAAACAAAGCTAGGTAATAAGATAGCTGTAAGAATATCATTTCAGGTTGCATTAAGAGACATACCAATGTGCTTTTATTATTCTTCTTTGGAAATGCTTTATGTTTTTGCACTTTCCAGATTGCCAGTCAGTACCTTAATACAAATAATCTTCTTTATTATCTCACTTTCAAGCACCTTCTAAAATGACCTGCATGCTGAGAACAGTCAGAAAACTTTAATATACTGTGATTAAAATAAAGAGATGATGTAAAAACAAATATAGTTTGGGTGGAGGAGACCGGAGATTTAAGGTATTTGTCTTCAAAGTGTGGACATTCACTAAGGGTAATGAAGTTGCACACCCTTTATATATGTCATAGTATACACACACCATCATCATCCTACATAGTCCTTTGGCAGACAGACTGGAAAAACATTTATAAGTGAACAAATGACAACTGAAACTAACACCCAGCAACATCCCTATGCATTTCATATTTATCCTATGTAGTTAATACATTACCTAAGAAGACACCTATAAAAAATGTAATGAGGAAGGGAAATAGCTTTCTCCCAGAGGGAAACCTGTAGAAAGGGTGAGGTTTCCTCTTGTAGTGCTTTTTCCAAATTCATTTCCAGTGTGTTGCCAAATTATGTGAAAGATACAAGAGCTTCAAGTCCCAACCTTCCCTAAGATTCACTAGAAATATACACCCTGTATTTTCTCTAAATGGAGCAGGGGAAAGATGCCCAGAAAATTAGTCTAGTTAAGTGGTTAATTTTAGGTATTTGTTTTGGTCTAATTAGCATTACCAAGGCTTTATACATAGCAAAAGCAATAGACAAATCAGAAAGGTTTTTTTGCTAATGATACTGACTCCAGACTCATGAGTCCTTAATGTCAGGTAATGCATTGAAAGTGTCTTCCCCATAGAACTGGCCTTCTGTGTGATAGAAAAGAGATGTTTCTGTAACAGCATAAATAAAATGAATTTAGTTGCTAAAGCCACTTCCTTTCCAATCCTTCACTAATATTCAGTTGGAAAAACCTCCTGACATAAAAGTCTGGATTCAATAGCCAGAAAAAGACATTCTGAGTTTTCCTCGGTCCTCTTAACCCTTACTCTAGATCCTTGTCTTCCTCTGCTTTTGCAATTTGCCATTCACTGCAAAAAGGACTCTTCTAGCCACTATTCTGAAGGAAAAAAAAAAAAAAAAGGCTCAAAGGAAATGCCTGAGACTCCAGAACTCATCCTTGGCATTTTTTCCTTGAGGAATAGAGCCCTGAAGAAATTAAAAGTTGAAGTTAGCTCTGCTTTCCTCGCCCTTCCTTTGTGTGCACACTTCAGAGGACAGGGAATGAGTATTTGGCTCCCATATGAAATGAAATTAAGAAATGGCCCCATCCGTGATGCTGGTAAAATGAGACTCTCTTCCTGGGAAATGTTGCTCTATTGTTAAAAGGGCTTTGTTTTGAACAAGGACAAAATGTCAAAGGCCAGACTTTGGGGTTTATTTCCCAACATGAGGGTATTTCCAGGAAGTTCTGCTTCATGAGACAAAAAATGAAATGTTCTGCTTTCTCTGATGTTCCTGCCTGGTTTGTAGGCAGACAGGCTGCCTGCTTCCACACTGTCTTGCTTCTCAAGATAGGAGAGGTCATGGAAAGATGGTTTGTTGACAAGTCAGATACCTGGGAAGTGGACCCCCAAAGTCCCAGATAAGCTTTACTAGCTACTCTTGTTCCCAAAGCAGTACAGAGAACAGCAGAGCCTGGAAGTCTGAGACACTAAACTGATGGATGGTCAGAGACCTCATAAAGCTCATTCCTTGCCTGATGGGCTGGCTCATACATTAAGGGAAAAAAGCTCGGGGAAAGGTGAGCTGTTTACTCAGCTTGGAGTAACCTATGGCATCTGGAAAATCAAAAGCTTCTAGATCCATCATCTTCTTGGATAGTCTGAGCAAAAGTAGAGATGTGAAGACCTCAACCAACCAGGATATGTACAGAGTAACCCAGAGTCCAAAGCATAGGTGCGGTGAATTGACAAATAAACAGGCAGTCCTCTGCCAGAAATGTGCCGAGTTTCTTTCTGAAGTTGCCACAGTAACAGCCTTTTCCCATGGAAAATTGTCTACCTGGAAAAACTTCCACCAGGTCTAGTTACCTGTCCTGTATCAGCAAACTCGAAAAATGTCAGGATTTCAAAGGCTAGGAACTAGAGTTCCCATTTGCTCTGACAGGCTGTGCCTGCAAATCCAACCTAGAAAAGAGTCCTGCTACTCTGCCCTTTCAGAGTAAAAAACCTGCTGATCCATATGCTATTTTCATAAGTCAGTTGCCTTCCTTTCCACTAATGTTCTCTTAGATGGCCTGAAATCCTGAATTTCCAAGCTGGAAACAGGCTACGCTCATCAAGCCATTCTCACTTCCATGTTGTATTTTGCAGGAGAGCAAAAGATTTCATTTTTCACATTTTTGTCTCATAAATCACTATCTGTTAAACCATTCTTCATTTTAATGAAAGTCTCAATCAGAAGATGAGGTTATGACTAGACAAACTGGCAAAATCCCAGTGAAAGTAGTAGATTCAGATTGTGTCCTAATGCACAGAAACCACACGGGATCTCCAGGCACATTCAGGCTGCGAGAACTACATTTGCTCAGCTCAGCCCCCTGGAGAGCTGCCAGACCTGGTAGATCACTTTGTGTTCGAGTGGCCTAAGTTTAATAGCAGAACCACATCTTCAAATTGTATTGACTTTGTTTTGCTGAACAAAGCAGGAGGTGGTAGAGGCTTTCCTTGAGTCCAACTGCAGTTGAAAAGTCAATGCTTGCCATCAAGACCTGCCACTTTTATTATTCCAGGGTTCCTGTGTTTCTACCAGGAGACTGCACTTGCAATACACAGACAAGCAGCTCATGTTTCCTGCAAGTGCAATAATGAAATTCCAGTGCCATTTCTTATTCTGGGTGACTCAGTGGCTGAGATTAATTTGTTTGTATCCCAGAAATGAGGAGTAAATTAGGTTGGAATATTAATTCTTTGGGCTTTTTTTTTTTTTTTTTTTTTGCGGCGTGTACTTCTTGGGTGAAAAGCCAATTTTGTTTGTAACTTACAGTCAAATCCAAGAATGATTTATTCATAGATTTAGCCATGTCTTTAAATGGGAAGGAATAAAACATATTTCAAGTACTAGTCTACAGCATAATACAACTTTGATTTAGGTGCTTTCTAGCACTTTAGAACCTTCAAAAATCCAAATTAAGAGGTAAAACATTTAATATTACTTTGTTAGGAAAATGAAAACAGTAGTCGCTACTGATATGACTTTCAAATGCAGTCTGAAATATGAAATAATATAATTCTTGATAGTTGTTAAAGTTTTCTACCACACAGATTTTCTGTTGAATGTATTGAATTCTGTTGAATTTTGAATGTATCCCTTCAACTTAACTTATCTATAGGACGAGTATATATAAGTTTATATATAAGTTTGCGGTTCTCAGTCATTTTCAAGCAATGGATGCTACACAATAGCTCAGAGATACTCATGTGATATGAATTTTTATACTGGATGAAAAGAGTTAAAATTCTTGAGTCTGTTGGACTTCCTGGCCTTTGGTACTGACAATCAGCCTAATACCAGAGTGGTCAGGCTGGCTGGGTACGTTGTGTCTGAACTCAAAGGCGTTATGCTGCGCAGCACAGTCAGAGCTGATACGTCATGGAAGAATTGCCCCAAAAGCAATTCTTGGCAAAGCACAGTGGATCGGTGTTGCCGTCGGCATATTCTTGCATAACTCCTTATTGGAATAGTGGGGCTTTGCTCTCTTTGCTTGGGACAATATCCTGTTTCTCGAGATACTGTCCTCAGAGGCTGATGAGAAGAGACCCTCCTAAATTTTTTTGCTATGACGTTCTTTTTGAAGATTTAGATATACGGAACGCCAAAAAAGCAATGCATGCAAAAAAGAATGTCACCTCCAGTTCCAAATGTGAAGGGTGATAATGAAGTTCACATAACATATGGGAAACGGTACTGCTTTGTTTAGCACTTGGCTTGAAATGTAGACTTTATGGTGCTTGCTATGCAAACAATGCTCAGTTGATCCATCAAAACAAAATCGTGGCCGTATATAATAGTAACAATCCTCCGTGATCACATACCATATGGCTTTGCGCTAGAACATACACAACCCCAAAGGACATTATGTGATTATATAAAAGATTGTTGACTCATGATTCCCCAGTTGTGTTCTCTGGCAACATTTCTTCAAGAACAGAGAGACACATACAAAAATATGAGGACCCTAGGGGTTTTATTTTGCCTTCAGATTAATGCATTACTGACAGCAGTGTGTAGGATCTTTATTAGCAAAAAATATACATAAATAAATTGGTAACATTGAACTCTAGGCTGCATCCCTGGTTCAAGAAGCTAAATAGAAGCACAGATCTTTACATATTGAAGTAACTTTGAGAATGTTTTCTTTTTTTTTTTTTTTCATTCTGCTTCACATGATACTTTTATTCTGATTTTTTATTCCTTTGTGAGATAATAAATAAAGGATGTAGCAGGAATAGCTTGTTTTGGTTTGGACAAATCCTCAGAGATACTGTTGGTGTTAGCCACAGACTTTTCAAGCCTACATCCTGACACCATTTTGGCTCCTTCTTGAGGAGTTTCTATATTCCCCTTTGCTTGGACTGACTCTTTCATTGCCAGGGTCCTTTCATCTTGTGTGTCATTTCCCTATCATTCCTGTAGGCCCTGCTTGGCAACTAGCTGACCTTTAGCTCAGCCAGGGAGGGATGGTGACAGGGTGCCCAAAACAACAGTTTTCTTTTCCTGCTTTCTCTGCCTAGGCATCTCTTTTCAAGTCTGGACCAGAAGGAGCATGGGCCCTGCTGTGTTCCACCAGAGTGTAGATGCTCGATGGCAGGAGTGACAGGATTGGCACAGGGGTCCAGGCAGGTCCTGGGACCTGGGATTCCTGGGACAGGCATGAGGCAGGGGGTAGGGAAGGAGGGAAGATCTCTCCTGGGTGGGAGGGATGGCAGGCAGCATCTCACAAAGGTGCTATCAGTAAGTGCACAAAGCTACTGAAACCTCCTGCCTAAAGGGAGTAGTGTGTCTAACTTCCTCCTCTGAGATGGGGGTAACTCCCTGAATGGCTACACAAGCATCCTGGCTGCTGAGCACTGCTCCACATCTGTCTGTGCCCACAACCTCAGGCTCACCATTCTGCTTTCCACAGCAGATTGCCATCTGCCCAGGCATATTTAACACCCACTGCACACTGTGGAAGCATTGCTGCATGTTTTCAGATGAAAGTTGGGTTAGCAGGATTTACACAATAAGTTGTACACAAGCTCTTTGTTAATTATTTATTCTGATGTGCCTCTAAATATAGGCATTGCAAAATTTTTGTTAGTTTCTTTTTGATTTCTTGTGTGTGTGCATAAACAACATTTTTGACTATGTGGATGGCACATGTCAGATGATAAACTGAGTCATCTGCAGCTATCTCATTCCTTAGATTAGATGAAAAATTAAATTTATGTGAATTTTTTATCTTCCAGTACAAATAGTGAATACTTGTTTTGGCTAAGAATTCTCCCTGTCCAATTCACATACGGGTTTTATCAGGAATAAACAAGTACTAGATGAAGGCCTGCTTCCGTGGCAGTCTGTTGCTGGCTGACCAGGAAGAAACATGGATGCCACAAAGTAAAATCCTGAAGTTCACAAAAATATTTTTGTAGTACTCAACAGTTTCCAATTATGGTATTATCATTCACAAATCCTGTTCTTAATCTCTAATTATGTTTCTATTAATCTACCTGCTCTGATGCTTTCAGTTCCCTGCCATCAAAATGCTCTGAAAAGTCAGTAAGGTCCTTTATTCACCCCCACTGTGTGTGTGGGTGTGTGTGTTTCTCCACACAGGTGTAAATGGAAGGACAGAGCTATTTTGTTTACACAGCAAATCTGTAGCAGAGGCTGGGGGAGAATCTCAGATTCATTACTCTCCCTCAGCTGATTCACAGGCTGCCTTATTTTAATGGTATCTCTGCTGCAGGGCTATGGGCTGTGAATTGGCTCTGTCACTGGGAAAACAACCCTGGTAGTTTGTCCAGGAGTTAAAAATCCCGCGCTCCACAGCTGTTGATATTTTGCCTCCTGAGCCAGATTGAGGCAAAATATCAGTAGTTTATAAAGCAAATCTTTTCTCTTTCCTGCCTCCATTCAGCTAAAGCTGTAAAGAGGACACGTTGTGTAATTTTTCCAAGCTGAGCGTGGCCGCTGCTGTTAATCAATCTGAGTAACTGCAAACAGCTGATTGTCTAAACAGCACTGGAATGGCTGCTTCACTCTTGGTTGCAGTTAGCAATACTGACCCACAGGAGCCTTGCGATGAGTCTTCTGGGGGTCTGGTCAGAATTAAGAGCTATCAGCTGGACAGAACCCCAGGTCTGGCTTTTAGCTCTGACGGTGAAATCAAGGCTGCAGGTAAGGCAACAGAACAAGTTGCCCAGAACTTTCCAGTTCACTGGCTGAAGTCTGGAGGTCCCTATTTCAATATAAAATGTTCAAATGCTAAGACATAAAGCCATGTATGAGGTGTAGACATGTAATTGGCAGGCTGCAGTAACACGCTGGCCAGGTCAGAGATTTATACTAGCCGGCACCATGATTAGGTCACTGGCAACCTTTGGAAAAAAAGCAGGTTGTACTACAAAGTAAAAAAGTTGCTTTGCAGGTCCTGAGGAGAGGGCTGAAGTTTGCCAAAACATTCAGAAATCTCAGAAACAGCCAAGTGGAGACTGACATAAGTTCTTTATCTGAGAGATTTTATCTTGTCTGCCAAGTCCTTAACTCCTGAAACAAAGAAACTTTGTCTCTGTTCATGTAGACTATGGCATCTACAGCCAAAAGCTAAATGGGGCTTTGCCCTGTCAAGCTTCTGGGGTCTCTGTGGTAGCCAGGTCCTTCACAGAGCCATGCTCCTGATGCAGGCTCAGAGCCAAGGCAAACCTCAGTGAAAGGAATGGGCCATAGGCATGCAGTGGTACCAGAAGTGATGGGAGGGAGTGAAGTTGTTATCCACATAAGTCTCTAAGTGCTGATTTCTTAGAGAAAAGGCTAATTCTGCTTGAGGGATGCAAGAACAGGAGTGGGAGTTGAGAGCATGAGTCCAAGGGGACCGAAAGAGGGATAAAAGTGTTGAGGAAGGCAGAGAAAGGCAGAGTGATGTTTTGCAAAGAATAGAGCAGGCAGCCATGCATGGAGAAGCCATATGTTCTCCTGGTAGTTTGTGAGGCCATATGGTGTACAAGAGAGATAAAAAGGGGTCGTGAAGCCATATTTTGAAAGCATGCCAGGCTTATGTTTGACCAATATACTAAACTAAGAAGATCTCCACTGACTGGTTACTTAATATAGAGTCTTGACTGTTTTGCAAGTCGTTGGTCAAGCCAACATTGGTCAATGTTAGCTGTAAAGACATGCATATGCATTGAGGACACCTTGTTTTGGGGTTAGAAGAAGTTGGCACCAGTTTTCTTCGTGGCTGAGTGGGCCCTTTCCAGGGTCAAATGGAGACACTCAAGGGAAAGGACTTTCAGGTATCCCTTTGGCATGACATTATCTCCTTTACTATGGCAATCACCACACTAACTATTCTACTTTGCAAAAGATGTTCTGAATACAGCAGTTGACAATGGGAATAAATTTTTCCCAATTATTTATCATTTTTCATCATCATCATTATTTTTTCCTTCTTGGTTTCTGTTCCAAATTAAGTGTTTCCAGCACAACCTTGAACTTCAGCACTCTCAGTATACATGCTGTTGCATTTCCTTGGAGCATCTAGATGTTTCCTTACAGGGACACAGTGTCAGCAAATTCCTCTAAAACGCACATTTGAGATTATTTTCTTCTCTTTGGAAATTTTCTTTCTTTTCTCAGACATTTTGCAGAGTTCCTTTCCATGTTGATAGTCAGTTAAAAGTGCATGTTTGCCCTCACAAGGAGGCTGGGTTTCCTTGTTTTCCTTTTGTGATTGAAGGCACATGACTCATTTAATACATAAATATCAGCTGCACAATGGTGAAGACTTATACAAATACTTAAGTAAAAAAAGCTCCAATGTTACCAGAACAAGAAATAAAAATGACACTTTTCCATCCTAAAGCCCTTAAAGTTGAACTGGCAAATGGACCTTTAACATCAGGAAAACAATGGACATGCCCTCTGAGGTAATTTCATTCTTTACACAGCTCCCTCTGGGATGAACTGAGTGCTGCTGAGCAGGAGGGTAGTTTTAGAAGTGAGGTGTCTGTAGTCTTGAAAGAGGTTTGACATGACTACAAGGTTTACTTCCACCATCAGAAAAAAAGGATGCCTCTGGTCTAAAACCACACTACAGTGGCAAACTCACAACACCAATTAAAAAGAAAAAATAGAAAAGAGTAATTGTGAGAGAAGAAAGTAGACATAAGTGGATATATTTTTATTCCATTCTTATACCATCAGACACAGATAACTTCTGTCCAGAAATCCTAAAGCTTCATGATACTAATTTTAAATATATCTTTGAAAGGACATTTCAGAAAAAATTAATGTGCTTATGTTCTGCCAATATTTAAGAAAAGTACTACATCATTGCTTAGATGAAAAATACTTTATTAGGATTAGGCTCTGGGTAAAATAACAGAAAAATTGATACAGATATCAAATGATCGTTAAAAAATGGGGTTATAAATCATGACTTTTCTAATGACTAATGCAAAAGAGCTGCATCATAGAGTGCATTTAGACTTTGTGAAGCAAAGCATACTTACTATGGCTTGATATTTGAAATTAGCACTGAATAGTAACAGCATGCTTTAAATGGATTAAGGATTAGGTGCGAGATGAATCTCACAGACCACAATGAAAATAGTAATCATCACTAGAGAATCATTGTCAAATTAATTATTTCACAGGGTGCTCTCCAATGAGCCATTGTAGAGCAGCCAATCTTTAATGTTACTGTAATATGAAAGAAGGAAAATAAAATTGTAATAGACAAAATTAGCCACTGGAGCAGAACGGGCAGTCATATACAAAAATAAGAACACGGCAGCTAGAAAATGGATCATAGTGGACCTAGAGGAGATTTGCATTTCTCACTCACTAATAGAGTGATTTGCATTTGTCAGAACTGGGAGTGAATCAAGGGAAAGGAGTGGAGGAAAACGACCTCCTCCAAAATAGCACCATAGGACCCGAATTACTTACTTCACAGACTGCCTTTAAATACAGCCTATCTCTGTTGCTGTGGGGAAGGTGCTTGGCTGCATTGCTTCACTTGAATCCTTCATAGGAAGCAGTTAGAGAACTCTGGAAAAACCTTAAACAATGACCTCCCATTTGTTCCTCACTCTTGTGTTAATATATTCAAAGTGGTAGATAAAGACCAATGTTTTGAGCAAGAAATCTTATGTCTGTTCCCACTGTCATGGATGGAAGTGATGCCCTTCATTCATAAAGAGAAGCAGCAATACATTTATTGATATAAAATGAGAGATTTAACAAAGTTTTGGTGGTAAATGTGGCAGTGGTTTAGCAAGATTCAAGATGGCAAGACACACTTGGTTGTTTACTGAACAGAGCTGTCAGGAAGACCTTCCCATTGAGTCATGAGGTTTAGAAAGGACCCCCTTGCTTTCTAAACTCCTTCTCAGAGAGGAGGTGGCTGGATCTAATTCTAGTCCCAGACTTGGTCAAAGGTTGATGTCTGAAGGATTACATCTGTGCAATCAATCCTTTATATGATTTACCTAAGATTTCAAGGTTTAGCACATTCTTAGTCACTTACTGAGGATCTGTTGTGGCAAGGAATCTCTGAATCTCAAGAAGTAAACATAACCTTGAGCAGGCACCTCTGCTCAAATGGAGATCCTGGTTTGCAGCCTGCTGCTGTTCAGGACAACAGGGCTGTCTCTCTCTTGGGTTGTCCACTATTTATGGGGGTAAGATGATTGACCTATGGTTATATTTATACACTGACCACAGTACCAGTATTGCTCAAGTTAGCTCTTGACTATTCTGTTGGTGGCTGTCTCACCAAAACCACGTTGAGCCCAGTGCAGCCATCATGACTCGATGCATCCACTGTGACCACCATGGGTGGTTATCACTTGGGCAGAATTATGGGAGACAAAGGTCAGGTTGGCATCTGGGAAGGGGGAGCAGACCATCACACTGCATCCTTGGCTTCCCAGCTTTTGTTTTTCATTAACAGCATGCAGTTATATTTGAGAAGACAATGATCTGGTCACCAACACTGAACTCCATTTCTGGGGAAGTATCCAGCAGATAAGACAGACAATGGAGTTGTGACCCACCTGCATCCATTTTAACCTTTTTGTCATTCAAGAGTTACAAGGCCACTGGCCTGCAGAGGAACAGCAAAAAGTCCAGCAGTCCTCCCCTGGTCTACAAAAGCTGGTTTATGTACAAAGGTGGTCCTTTCTTAAAGAGACAGAGTTGTGCATGTCAGTTAGAAGCTTAGAGACATCCAAAAAGTTTACTTGAATCAAGTAGAGGCCTAGCTAGTGTTTCAAACCCAGGAGGTGCCCTTGGATGGGTATTTTGCAGTTGGCAGTCCATTGCCTTAGAAGTCATGACTAGACCCAATTTATTATTAAAGGTAAATCAAGCAGTAGAGGATTTATTGAGTGTTGGGTAATTCCTGAATCAATGCTATGCAGTTGCTTTTAAACAGAGAATCAGTTGTCAAACTTGTGCTTGACAAGCTAGATTAGACTCATAGGGAAATAGTAGCTCTGGGCTTTCCACCTGGACAACCAATCTTAATTGGATTTTGGAGGTGATACTGAAAGAAACAATCCTAATAGGAGTCCATTCTCATCCTTGAGATTGGGCTAACATGGAGAGGTGAATTCAGAAGAAAGGAATGCAGAACCTCAGGGGAAGTTAGGAAAGATACATGTTTGGGATTGCTGGTGTTTCAAGCCCTTTAGAGGAGATGGTGCTTCAATTTGAAGGTGAGCATGCTGAGACCCTGGAATTCTGAAGTCTTGCTGTGGAGCCTTGGGCCAAGGCTAGCTTTGTCTTAGTGTAAAGCATCCTTGAATATTCAAGTGTGTTTCTGGAGTTGCTGAGAAACTTGTTCCTCTTTAGTTTCCAAACTGGGTATTGCATGATGTCACGGGTATATGCTGATATTATATCTACTTTGTGGTCCTCTGTTGAGCAGTGCCTTTCATAGGAGTATGGTAAGTTTTTAATAGCCCTAGTACTGGGATTTAATTGGATGACTGTGAGAATTGAGACCTGTACTCATGATTTCTGCTCTTTTTTTCCACCACAGGTGAGACACTAGTGCCATTTGCTTTATTCTTTTCTTATCTTGGGTATTTGAAAAGTAAATTTCATTTTTACAGCTTTCTGACAACAGAAATGATCAGAGTTCTTAAAGCCACTTACAACCTATTTGCATGAATTGCTGTTAATTTAAAAGCTCTGCTCAGTGTTAGCTGGCACTTTTTCTGCATTTTACAGGCACTTCATGGGTTTTGGTCTCTGTGCAGCATTCCCACAAGGACATTTTTGGTCAGAAATGGGAATAGACACTGAGAATCAGCTTGCATTTGCCACCTTCTAATGATAGGCTTATTTTAAGGAATTGTTAAATAGTAAGTACAAACTGCTGGTTTTAGTTGTTTCTGTGAAAAATGAACTTATCCTTGAGGAATTTGACTCAGAATTATGCTAGTGAAGACATTATTTACCCTTTCTTTTGCCGAGAACCTAGTCATTCTCCACAAAATGTTCTCTGTCTTGAGAAGTGAATCAGTAACTTCAGATCTCAGCAGGGCTTTACTTCTGTTCTGTGGATGACATAGAGCAGAGGGCATGCTGGTGGTCTGCCAGAGCCCGTGTGCCAAAGTCAGGGAGTGCTGCACATTGCGCAGTTTCCCATCCAAAAATAAATAGACTTGTTCTGAAACACGGAGCATTTTACTGTCAATCAGCATGCATGAGTGTTGTAATGCAGTATGGTGTGCTTGTAATTCAGTGTCACCCCTGAAGAAAGGAACAGTTGAGGTCTAGCCCTCCATTCCTCGCTCTCTGTCAAAAAAATCAATAATAAACAACTACTGCACTCTGCAGCACATTTTGGGAGCAATACTGAACTCTGTTCTTCCCATCTACCCAAATTTCCACTCTCCTTTCAACCTGATGAGAAAGTTGTCCAGGAGCACCATGTTAGGCAATGTTGATTTTAGGATAAAAACAATGAGAGAGTACTAAGGTATCAGGAGGGAGCAAAGCCCATATAGAAGAGGAAGAGTTAATTTGTGCTGAGAGCAAAGGTACTGAAATTAAATTTTGCAAATTTGTTTATTTACTATAGTTTCATAACAAAAAGTAAAGCCAGAGGTAATGCCATTTTTCCAATGATTCTCACTGAACTATGGCTCATTAGTTATTTTATGTTGCTTAGCAGGGTCTGTTTACATCCACAGAAATCCAGCTAATTCAATGAGTCCCTTCTCTCTACACAGACAGCCCAGTATTCCTGCCCATCTGCCCATGCCCTCTGGGTTTGCCATCCATGTCTTGTATACAGAGCTCAGCACATATGCTTATTTTGATGAGGAAAACCCAAACTGTTGAGATCCATTTCAGCTACATTGGCACTCATCTGAGCTATTTCAGACCAAGCCAGAAAATATTTCACCATGATTCACCTTACATTTTCTATGTTTTTATGAGCCCAGAGTTCAGAATCATATAATTCAGCTCCAGGCCTCTCAGAAATACCACAGCTGAAGAATACAGTTGAAATATTTTTTTTTTTGTCCAAGCTGTGGCTTTTCCAAGCATTCTATCTTGACACAAATTAAAATGAACTTTCCAAAAGTTTTTCTTACGTGTGCCAGTCCTGAGGTACTTTGCTGCCACTGCTACCAAATATATATTGTGCCCTTGTGTCAAACAGCTGATGGAGCATACAGGGGGAGTGCGTCATTGATATGGAGCCTTGGGATCAATGTGCTGGGTGCCTTGAAGAGGCAGCAGGAGACCACAGGGTAGTTGATGAGCAGATTGGAGTTGTTCAGGAGGAAATTGGTACTTCCAATCTGACTGGGCCAGGAGGGCTCTGGGATTACACCTACTTGTTTGGTCTTCTGTGTAATGATCTACTGAGGTCCCAGTGTGTTTCTTCCCTAGTGGATTCAGCTGTTAATTACTGGCACCGATCAACCCCTGTTAAATGTTTGTTTGCTTTTTTCCTAAATTCAAGTATGTATTAATGTTGATTGTAGGAACTAGTCATGGTATTTCATAACACATTCTGTGTAGCTGCACCTAAGTGCAGACAAAATACTAGCAATATAAGAAGGCAAATTAATAAAAGCCCCCAACTAGTGTTTTCATAGTACTTTATGGCTTTCCAGATATTTTTGAGTTTGGTTTAGGGAGACTTGTACTCACCATACAGTTTTCCAGTGTGATTTTTTTCAGACATAACTTTCTCTTCAATAAGAGAATGAACCATTGAGACAAAAGCCATCCCAGGATTTAGTTTTACCCAAATCAGTGGTTGGTATTATTTCCATTTTAGAGTTCAAATTACACAAATCACCAGCTTAAAACTATAGTTTAAAACTAAACATTCCAGGCACACTAAATATTATGTTCACTTTATTCAAGACATATTTCCTCAGCAGCACAGGAATATAGTCCTGACTTGGTCTCCCTTTTCCATTAAAATCTTTGTTTATATCCTTCCACAGTGAATTTCATAGGCAAGCAGCCAGATAAGTAAGTGAATGAATTGTTGGCAAATTTTTGAGTGCACTGAATGGTAAATGACTCTAAGATCTCAAATTTATACTCATTTTCAGATCTTTACATGATTTTTATGTAAACTGGAAGGATACTTTAGAATGCCTCCTCTTCCCCCATCCTCTCTGTTCATACATATACAGACACGCAGATGCATTTCCAAGACTTCAAGTCAATATTTCAGCCAGTGAAAGTTCTGGAGGTCCCAGCTCATCATCTTAGAAAAAATACTGTGACATGCCACTGGTCTAACATTTAATATGGGCACGTTCTTATCACAGCCCCACAGTTTTGTTTTACCTGAAACCTTGAGGATACAAGGTTTTCTTGGATTTCAAGGATGTTGAAAATGCAGCTGTTAAGACAAACTAAACTCTGGCTAACAGAAGGGCTTGCTTTCTTGGCACCAGAAAGCTCATCTCTCTCACTTTGCAGGCATTTTAATCAATGCAGATTGGCCTTCTCACTTAGATTAAAATAATAAATTAGAAATCAAGTTGTAACAATACACTTTTTCACCTTTCCCCCCAACTAAGTTCCTGTACATACTGGAATGAATCAAAGGGATGAAGCACAAATAAGCAATTGGGAATTGAATTAATTAATCCTGAGGTAAATAACAAAGCTTTAAAAATAAATCATACCACCCCATTGAACAGGAATGAATAACATGATTTAACTCAACTAACACCCCAACAATAACAGCAGCATCTTTCATAGATTCTAGGCAAGCAAAGTTCAAGCCAGCAAAATACTTTCCAGTTTATAAAAGTTTTTAAAACTGCCAGGGGATATGTCCTGGCCTTCCCAGCAATGGAGTGAGAGTGAGCTCCAGCAAATCACATGGAAAAAGCATAAGGGGAGCAGATTTTCCAGGCACTAATTCAGTGCAAAAGGGGGTCTTCCTTCCAATATTACAGAGCACTGATGTGTTAGTGGTCTCCTTTCTCACATCACTGAGCCCTCTTGGATGGATTGCAGGGGGTCTCTTTCCAAATACCATTAAGTCCAAAGAAAAGGAAAGTTCTCTCTTCTCTAGTATCAATCAATTGAGTATTAAAGAATGGATATATAGAAGGTCACAGGTTTTGCTGGAGATTTTTTGCTGCAGGAGAACACGGGAATATTTGCTATAAGCACTTCTGCACGTAGTTCTTATGGAAAAAATATGATAGATTTTAATAGAGTAATACTCTTCCTACAGAATTTAAAAATCAATATACAGAATTGTGTAGGAGGGATACAAATGTTGGACAAAGTAATTTCTATTGGATCATTTGGGCTTCACTCTTATTACATTCCAAAGAATTTTTCCATAACTCAATAAAGCTGAATATAATGTACTAGATGGTTCTGCAGTTTATCTACTGAAATAACTCTATAGAGAGAATCTTTAAAAGGTTGCAGTTGTTATAATGTGCCTTCACTTTTATATATTTCCATGAGGTTCTGTATGTTTTCTGGTATAGTTTTTTTGTAGGACATTTTCATTATCTTTTCATTTATTTGAAAAAGCCAAACAAATCAGCAAATCAAAGAAAAAAAATCCGTGCTTCTAGTTTGTGTCCTTTCTTTTACCTCCAACTTTATTCAACTCCTTTGTTT
The DNA here is from genome assembly GCA_004320125.1 of Scolopax mira. Taxonomy (NCBI): domain Eukaryota; kingdom Metazoa; phylum Chordata; class Aves; order Charadriiformes; family Scolopacidae; genus Scolopax; species Scolopax mira. Next base: position 108,508 of record BJBW01004696.1, on the reverse strand, counting down.
TGTCCCCTTTATATTTCGGGAAGATTTGTATAGTGTACTTCCTGATAAGAAAACTTACCCATTTTTGAGAGTTTTCACCCAATATGGTGAGAGACATTTCCTCCCCAGTATTCAGGAAAATTAGTTGGAAATCCTCAGTGAAATGGTTTATTATTCATACCTCTGTTTATTGACAACAGCCTCGTAATTCTCTTAGTTTGAAAACTCGCAAACAAAAAACTTTCACCCAATTATGATATTGTAAGATACTGGAAAATCCACTGGGCAGTCTCTGGAAAAGTCCTCAGTCTTTCACCTTGTCTTTTTGGTGTCTTTGACCATAACCTCATTAGCTACTCCCACCTGGGTGCTGACCTTACTGACTGATTGGAGCATATTTAGAGGTCAGGGCATACGTTGACTTGCTTTGATTGCCTGTGTTAACATTTCCTTAAAAGATTTTATAGAATTTATATAAAAATACCATGTTCTTAAGATTCAGTAATTAGCAGTTTCTCTTTTATTTTTCCTTTTTTTTTTTCCTTTTTTTTTTTTCTTTTTTTTTTTTCTTTTTTTCCTTCATACCTTAATGGGAGAAGGAATTCCTTATCCTTATTATATCTGCTCTGTTGTTGGTAAGACATGTCTCTGAAGTTACTCTAACTTTACCAGACTCTTCTGGTCTGGTGTCACTCATATATATATTGTATTGTAAGAGAGAGGTGGCTAGTGCTCTTGTCTCTCTTTTTGGGACAACACAAGTTACACGATCAATTTGTGCAGAATTTCATGAGATTACTTAGTACAAGAAATACTGTTTAGGCTTACAGGAAAACCACTACAGACACTCGCACACAGCCCTGATGGTCTGTCATAGTTGTTTTCTTAGACTTTACACTGACTCTGCAACAAGCCTTCTGCTGTTTTGCTCCAACCTGCTCAAAGTGAGCGGGCTGGGAGATCAGGCATATCCTAGAGAATATTTAATATTCCTATGCCCTCAAATAGATGTTGAGCACCTAATTATACTGATGGCTCTCAAAATCATCTTTTGAGTTTTTTAGCAGAGATAGATGGTTAAGACCAGTGAAATGATCTGTTCTGGGAAGGTGTCTAGAACTCTCCATTAACTGTGGAAGATGTACAGATAATGTTGATTGGATGTCCATGTTTTTGAGACCCAGAGCTGGGTGTGATGAACCCTGCCCTAAGCAGAGACAGATGAACCAGATATTGCCACCTGTTCCGGAGGATTCCTCAGGAGGAACTCTCTATAGAAAACTATTACTTTTTGTCAGCATCTAAGAAAGTATTTTTCTCATATATAAACATTGTGCTGCTAAAACTGAGCAGTCTTTCATTCACTTTGGATGTTCTCTATAACAAGGAATAATGCAAATGTCTAGTTCAAAGTTTCCTATCTGACTTAGTAGATTAAATAACTGAGTTAACCTTTTTATTCTCTCCTGTTGTTCTTCCATTTCCTTCTTGATCTTTTGGTTACTCAAGCCATTTATAAAAAACCCTTCTGATTACCACTACATTCTAGATAACACTTTTTGAGCTATAGACCTCCAGCTGTCCAGCTGCTGAGCGCTACTGTGGCCAATGTGTTTGTTTTCCAGGCCATCAACAAGCTAGAATATATATCACATTTCAGAACCTATGGGTGTTTACATCTTAAGCCTTGTTGGATTGCAAAGCCCTCTCTACATCTTTTTTCTTTGAATTTGTGAGAGCTGGAAGAACAAAAGATGAATTTCAACTTCATTTCCAGTAGGGCTGAGGGACGGATCCTCCTTCCCCTCACCCTCAAATCTCCTATTCACAGACCGGAATGAAATATGTCAATGCATTATCAAGAGAGAAAACTTTCTTGTCTTCTGTGACCTAAGGAGAAGTCATCAAGGAGCTATCTTTCCCTTTGCACTCAAAATATAATTTATTTTTCTTTTAACATTTGTGAAAAATCCAAACTTTGTTTTATTTCTCTACGTACCGTTGTCTTCCTGAAAAATAATATGTACCAGGAATGTCAAGCTGCAACTTCTGCAAGGAGAATCCTAGAGGGGCATGTTTTTGCTGTTCCCAACAGCATATCGCTGTTGATGTTCTAAGAGGTTCTAAGATGACAGTCATCCTGGACACCCACCACACACTCAAAATAAAAAAGACTTTGTAAGATTAACAAGACAAAAAGCAGATGAGGCTAAAGACATTCAGGCAGATGTCATAGATTGTTTTCAGTGGTGTGAGATGAAATATCTTTTGTTTGTTCATCTTTACTAAAATTGCAAACAGAAGTTTGTTTTTTTCATGAAAATAGCAAAGCTGGAAGTTTCTCTGTCCTGAAACGCTTCTGCCTTGGATGATGTGAGTGCATCTAGTGCAGACAGCTAAAGAACATGCCAAAGACTCTTGAGATCTGCACGAGGTTCTTTCTGTGCTACATATTGTTGAACAGGTTGGATCAATCTGAAGAAGACTGTATTGTTCATATTTACCTTTTTGGTTAATTTAGGTTGAATGTTTTTAATTCATACACTGAAACTCTTCTGCAACTAAAGAAAGTATTTGAAGAACTAGAAGCTGCACAGAAGTTTAGTGTTTTCTGTCAAATAGTGGTCCCTTTTTGCTAATCATCCAAATGCTCCACATTAAAAGAAAAACATTATTTTTAATCTGAATCATTTTGCATTTCCAAAATAGGCACATTTCTTCTGTACTACCTAATTCCATCCTAATAACATACTTGAAACTAGTCTTTACTGGAAAATGAATTAAAAATATTTTATTCTTTATAAATAGGAGGATTATTTTTGGAAATAAAAAGTTGAAAAGAATTCAAACTAGTTGTAAATCCCTCAAGAAACTGTGCAAAATGGTAAATTTTTATTTGCATATTGCTTGGAGTGAAAAATTCCTATTCTTTGCCATGGAAACCTGATTTTTACAGCTCCACCTGCAGATACCTCCATTTTAGTGTAGGTAATTCAATGCGATCATAGAATTAGCAATGCTGGATGACAGTGTGGTGGGGCAAGACTCCACAATTTGGAAGGTACAAAGTTGAATGTTCAGCTGACCTTCATTTGAACTATCCAAACCTCTACAGTTTGCACAACTGGGTTGGAAATCTTGTCAGAAAACCATTTCAGGAGATATTTATGATGTTTCTTTCTTCCAGCCAGCATGGGAGAAAAACCCACCTTAAGATTAGTCAGAAGTCCAGGTGGTGGATCTTGGTCAACCCCAAATAATGAACCCAGTGGTACAGTGTTTCTCCTTTGCAGCAACTAAAAGTCCCAGGTTTGTATCTGGTTTTATTTCATGCAGGAAAAAAATATTGCCTGCCAAGTAGACTAAACCTTGGGGGACTGCTTCTGCAGTTTTGAAACCACATCAAATACCAGTGCTGACCTCTGCTCTCATTTCATACATGTGTGTGACGAAAGTTTCTACTTCTCTTTTTGCTGTGGAGACAGCAAGAAAAATGGAAACCAATCATTCATCTTGCATGTCTGTCCCTGAGACTCTTGCTAGAAAGCGAGAGTTATTTCTGCTTTTTCTGCTTATGGTCTTCTGCTGTAAGAACTATGACTGCATGTGTCATCCCTGTTCTCTCCTCTCCTCAGAAGAGGGAAGCCAGTGGCTCTGCATAAGCTGTAATAAAAATAGAACCAATGGGTCCGAGGTGATAACATTCCTCTGCCAGGAAATGCTCTGTGGAAGTGGAAACAGAGCTAAACTTGGAGAACAAAGATCCCTGCAGTCAGGACTTGCATCTCAATTTGGGAATTAATTATATGGGGCAGATGGATGTGTGCATCTTTATGGTTTGATTTCTGCCCCCATTGTAGGAAGTGAAAGAGTTCTTTGCAAGTGCAGCCGATGCTGCTGCTGCAGCTCAAGGAGAGTTGATACAAACTAAGCAGTGTAAGGAAATCTCTAAGACAACAGAAAGAACAACCCCCTCAACATTGGCTTAAGGAATTATTCCACTGAATTTCATCAGCCACAGACACCTCAGCCATGGAATGCCCACAATGAAAGTGTGAAACAGATGCATTTAAATCCACACTCCCAACGTCATGAAGGAACACTCATCCCAAAAGTGGGAGGTGACATCTATTTTGAATTGGAGGACATAGGCAAGAGTGCCATTTCTTACCTTAATTGGGGATGCAAAGGAATGGAGTTGCATTCCCAAGGCCAGACAGAGCTGAGTCTTGTCACATCTGGCTTTGCAACACAGTGTCTGGGAAAGAAGTATTTAATTTTCTGCAGGAAATACAATGCCTAGGTGCAAGTTACAGCATTTGAGAAGATGGAAACAAAAGGAGAACCTTGCAGAAGTGGAGAAAGCAGCTCTCTTGGCTTCTATTTAGCCTCTTCCAACATTTAAGAGTGTTCAGACCAAGCTTGGTCAGTGGCTAAGACCAGTGAGAAAAGTTTCAATAAGCAAGGTTTTATTCAAGAAAGACAGACTCTCTCTAAAAATATTGTTATGAGATCTTTTTACCCACTCTAACCTCATATTGAATGTTTCCAAATAAAAAAAAAGGCTGATTACTAAGCAAATAACTCATGTACAGGTGCATTTTGTAGCATAATTTGCTGCTTAAGAACTGGTGTCACATCTTGTTCAAAACATGTACAGAATATGTTCTCACCTCTTATCTCTATACTTGTCTGTCAGCCTTTGGTTTTTTACCTATATATGCACACATACACATGTACAACATTGACATGTTTCCAACTTAGACATTCATGCCAAAATTTTGAACTGCAGGCAGATTGCAATGTGAATATTTTTAGTCTCTTTGTTATTAAAACCCACAAATATAGCTAAAGTAGAAAATTAATATTATTTGTGCATTTAATAAATAATGGTACTTCTAGTTTCTCTCAGCAAGGTCTAGAATTTGGAAGTAAGGAGAGGTTCAGCTAATCGTTGTGATCAAATAATTTTCAGCAAGTTTGTGATGGCATGGTGATCCACGACCTACAGTTTGGGAACTAGGTGCTCTCTGTCCTAGCAGCCATAAGGACGTGAAACATGCAAAGGCTAAACTCCAAGGAAGACGGTCTTCCAGTACCTCACCTTACATTCCTGGTACCTCCTGGGGACCCTAATCAGTCAACTAAAAGATGAAGACAGGAGGCATTTGCAAATGTCATGTTATCTTGATGAAGACATTTTTAAAGTAATCTGCCATTTACTAAATGTCAGGATCAATGCAATGAGTGATTTAGGGGGAAAAAACCAAGCCATATAAATAGAAACAGAATGCAGTGGAACAGCCATACTGAGATAATGAACTTGACAGGAGGGAAGCAGCAATGGGGATTATGGCACACTGGTGCACTCCTGTGAACCAGATCCAAATCCTGTTATTTTGTACCATTTAAGAACATGTACTGGAATTGTTTATGACTGATGGAATGAAGCAGAAGGGAAGACAGAGAGTGATCTCCTTTGGCTGGCCTTTCCCAGGGAGCCTGATACACTTATGACTCAGAGAGACAAACACATTGAAATTTTCAGCCCAGTCCTTGTTTTGAAGGTTGTGTAACCAACCAGCTACTTAGGTCAATTGGACACATTTATTTGCTTTATTTGCTTATATCGCAGTTAATATCTGAATGATTCTGAGCTGCATTTTGACATTTGTTTGGATCCCTTGGTGTTTTTTTTTCCTTACATATATATTTTTAATCTTAGAATTTATGAAAGGAGCTGAGGAGGCTCCTGTGAGGTACTACCTGGCACTGCAGAAGGCTTAAAGGAGGGATCAAGGTGCCAAGTTTATAAAGCCCAGGGTGGAAAGTAAGTGAGAAAGAGGGCACAGAGGGCAACTTCTGTTGTATAGGCTTGGAGGTAGATTTCTTATTTCAGGACGTGCAGGAAGAAATGACTTTTTGCAACAGGGAAAACAGACCCACCATAGAAATCCTGTTAGAGTTTGACATGCGATAGCTCTTTTCCTACACGAGGCCATGCTGTGCCCATGCCCTTGGGGTGAATAAAACAAATCCTAACACAGAAGAATGGGAAACAGAGTCTCAGGCAATCTAATCTGCTGCTAAAAGGTGGAAACAAGTTTCCTTTTCTTCTCCTGATGTCTCTAATATTTTGCAGCTTGCTTGAGGGACCACGCTCCTTCAAATGAGGTGTGGCCAGAACTGATGGAGACATTACTTGCTGATGTCCAATAGTTTTATTTTCACTTTTCCTTTGTGCTCACTGCAGAGATGGATCTGGAACTGTCTCTAGCAAGTAAATGAAGGTGGAGCGGAGGGCTTCATCCTTTTTCCCTTCTTATGGTTCTGAGAGGTACTAGCCTGGGTGGGAGCTTCTGCTCCTCTCCGGGGACACCTACCCCTTTGAAGCAGCCTGTGGGACATATGAACACTGT
>BJBW01004696.1:14544-102079 GCA_004320125.1 Scolopax mira | reverse complement strand
TGTGAGATTCTGGGCTGAGCTGGGGCTCCTGCTCAGACTCCACCACCTGTCTGAGCCTCGTGGGAGAAGTTACTCTGAGGGTTTGTGTGCCTTCCCTGGAGGAGCTCAGTGCCTGGTTGGGCCGGGAAGGCCCTGGAGGGTATGGTCTAGCTTTCAGCATGAAGCTCAGCAGAGAATCCAGTGAGGTAATGTGGTGAGACAAACAATAAAATGACTCAATAAATAGCTATAACTTCAATTTGTAAAATGAGTTTACCATTAGCCCCATCCCCCCCCCCCCCCCCCCCCCCCCCCCAGCTCCCTTCTCTGCTAATGTAATGAATGCACTCATTGTCACTGCCTTTGGGGTTTTTTCAGTGTGTTCTGGCCACAAAGCACTCTGACTCATAAGCAGAAACAGATTAATATTAATAGAAAATGTTTACAATGAAGCTATGAACATAACCCATTTCTAACAGATAGACTCTCAAGATGTGCACAAGTTGGAATTAATCCCAAACTGCTACTGATACTCTGGATTTAGTCTGACTCCTATTTCCTTCCAGAAGCATAATAAAACTCTATGTTCCCATTATAAACTTGACCTATACTTGGTTTTAAATACTTTCATCCTCTGGGAAGAAGATCAACTGAATCTCACAGCAAAAGTTCTTTGGCTCAAAGCTTATTTTTTACCGAAGTGATGAATTATCAGTGAGATATTTAATTAGAATATATTAATAATACTTCAAATACTCTTAACTCTAATCAGATGCTGCATAACATCACAAAAGTTTTGTTTAAAACTCTTTCATACTCACACAATAAGCACAAATTTAAAAATATTTAAATGTAATATAAAATGTAGTAAAACTGAGAGGGGAGAAAAAAGCCACTGAATGACACTTATGAAAGCATTTTTCTGTTAGGTTAAAATCCTTCCAGAGTCAGTGGTGTGGCAAGGCAAGATAAATTTTGCTGGAAATGGCTTTTGGGCAAAGATGCATATAAAAAGGAGACTTCTGATGGTTGTGGATGAACCCTGTGTTCACTGTGTGGTAGAGAAGACCTGAATTTCCCTGGTATCATTATATGTTACATTTTCCTCTGGTATGAAGACAAGATAAGATGATGCCTTGGTTGTACCACATCACAGCAGGTTCATTCCTGCTCATGTGAAATAGCTTGCCACCACTTCAAGAGTGCTGCATGATGTCCTGGGACTGTGACCACTGACATGCCTCCACCCTGAAAGAAATTGGTTTTGGGGAGGAGATGGCGAGGGGGGAAGTTTGAAGGTTGGTGAGCTTCAGCCTTGGGGACAGCAGTGAGTGATGGATGAAGGAGGTGGGAAAGGGAACATAAGCCATTTTTGCCATTGAAGGAAACCTTCATCTCTCAGCAGTTGCCAGTACTCAATGCTGCAGAAGAAGAAAACAAAGACATGCAAAAAACCAAAAAAAAGGGCAATGGCATGTTGTGACATCACAGCCATGCACTGGAAATTGTTTCTCCCCTGAGTATTAGCTGGTTTGCACCCTGAGCCAACACAGATGGTTGTCCTTTCAGATGGTCCAAGCCACCCCCTCCTCCCATCCTCCAGGAGAAATTGCTCATGGTGTCCAGGGAACTGAGATTTGTTTCTCCCCTACTGTTCTTTCCTTCTTGCCTTGCTCTCCTTGTCCCCATGTTCTTCTAGGCTCTCAGGTAGCAGGAGCGCCCTAAACACCCGCAAGGAGCCAGGTTGCTGAGCCATCAGCACACTCTCTCTCTCACATTCATGGCCAGAGGAGATTGAACTCTGCCTGGGGACTGCTGATGTGTTACACAGAGCAAGAGAATAATCCCAAATGTGGGATCCTCCTGCTGCCATCAGAAGTTTTGGCTGCTCAGATTATTTAATTTTGTTGCTGAAAATATTATTAGTGGTAATAAATTTATCCGCCTTTTTTGGAAATTCAGCCAGTGAACCTTTACTCTCCTTTGTAATGGGATGTAAAAGAATGGGGAAGGGCTACAATCCTAAAAAAAAAAATAGGCTGCAGAAATTACAATGCACCAGTCATGTGAGAAGAATGTTTGCAGTCATCCATTGTGGGTGTAGCTAGAAACGCCTGTTGAAAGGATTCAAACAGAAATAAACACACATACACACAAAGGCTGTACCAGTTCAGATTCTGATCTCAACAGAAATTAATACCAGGTGACCTGCAGTGGCTCCTTTTAGGCACCACATCTCTGCATAAGTGGACCAAACTTGGTCCTTACCAGGGAAACTCTTAGAAGAGCTTTGCGTGTCTGAACCTCGGGCAGACTTCCACAGCACCATGTGTTGTAAGGACATAAGTAGCAAACAGCTTTTATCCTTCCACAGACTGTCTTGTGACCTCCCCTTCCCAAGTGACATTAACAAAGCCTGCACTGAAATGTGTTCTTTTGGTGTGTAACAGTGCAGGACTAGATATGAGGGTCATGGAGTTGCTGGAAGTGTCTCTGTGTACTCACAAAGTTTTGTGCTTTACTAGAGGAAGATGAGGATGGATGTAAAGAGTTCTAGTTTTGCTTCTCTTCTCCATACTTTTTATTATCTCTCAGGTACCCCTGACACATTTGGAGTTTTGCTTAGTATTGCTCGTGACAAGTGATCACACTTGAGAGGAGGACTAAAGTTAAGAAGATCCTCCAGAATAATAGTTTTAACATGGAATAGGAAAATATTTTTTAAAATAGGTAGCATAGAAATTATAATCATGCCATGAAACTTTACAAGCCAGGAATAAATCTGCATTTAAGAAGCAGACCTTGTCTTCATAGCAAGGCAGGAGTCGGTTGCATGGCGGGAGGACACTGGCTTTCCTGCACCTCCCCGGAAATACAAAACCAGGGATTACTTGTGGGAGCTTCTTGTGTGCCCACTGAGTCTGCTGGGCTCCCGTGCTGTCAGATAAGCCTTTCTGCCCCATCAACAAAGGAGCAACCACTTCCCCTTCTGCACATGTCCTCGGCAGTTCTTCTTGGGAGAAATGCTGGGCGCAGGTCATGAACTGGCTGTTGGGAATAAAGAGCAACACTGATGAGCCTTGCAGGTGACCTGTCAAAGCAGTCACATCAGCTTGTGCTAATGCCTCACTTGGAAGAGGGCAATCTTCCCAGTTATATGCATCACTGCTGCTTTTAGACATATTTTTGGTTTTGGGTCTGGTTTTGCTTTTTTTTTTTTTTCTTTTCCTAAAAGGAGAAAACAAAGAGAAGTGTGGATTAGCAAAGTTTGTGACAAACCCTGCATTTGGAGGGTGAAGATGGTTTGTTTCTAATGAAAAGTCTTTTGTTAGGCAAATTCCAGACCTTCTTACCGTGCCATTGGTCTGATGCCAACTCTATCTTTCCAGCTTGTTGAGACGCTTTCCACAGACATGGAATTTTCTTAAAACAAGAGGCCAAAGAAACTAAATGTATTGTTCTGACAGAAATGGTAAAAAAAAAAAAAAAAAAAAAAAAGAAAAAAACCCAAAAGCCTTCCAGGTAAAACATGTTTGGGCAGCTATGCCCAGGTCTGTTAAAAGTAAACATTTTCTTCCTAAGAGGTATTCTCTGTTCTTTATAACTGAAAAAGGTACTTTTTGGTAGAGTGTTTTTTTACTTTGCTAATGTTCAAAATTTTGCATTGCGTAAAGATGGAATTGATTAAAGCTGAAGATCTGTTGTCAGTGGATGCCTTTTGCACCTGGGCCTCGATGACCAGAGCACCAGCTACTTTCATAGGCAGAGTCTGGCAGCAAAGGTGCCTTCTGGGGAACACTTCTCAGTGCCTCTGGTTATCAGAAAATTTAGTGTCCTGATGTTTCTTCTTTTAATAACAGGGGGAGACCAGGTGCAAAACACCAGTGTTGGGATGCTCTGCTTTCAAAACCGAGGAGTGTTAAAAATGGGTCTAAGAAAACTGGGATTATGGTAGTTCTTTCAGGGGGCAGTCTCCCTTCTTTGATTAACAAATATCTGCACAGCTGAAGGAATCTTTCTAAATGTAACATGGAAACCACTGAATTGCACTACATCCCAGATCCACGTGACCTCATGTACAATTTCTGTCCATGGCCAGCACCAAATGCTCCAGAGAAAGGCACAAATAGCCTTGTAGAAGGCAGGTGTCATCCACAGCAGTTCAAGGCTGGCTAAGGCCTAAAGCATTTATGGTTTAACTTTTACTTTTTCTTTGTTTTTGGTGGTGGTAATTTTAATTAATCCTTGTAACTAACTTGAATGTCTGATTGGAGATCAAAGAAAATCTGAACTCAAATTTTTCTGTTACCAGAAAATACAGAGCTTCTTGGACAGAAATAGAGCTTTCCTGCTCCCAGGGCTGTCTGGGTGAATTCCTCCTTACTTCCCTGAGAATGGGATTAACTACTACAGGAAATTCTGGATGCTCACAGCTAGAACAGTCCTGAAAATGGAACACATTGCTTCCTCAAGAAGGCATATTCTAAAAAATTATACAAAAGCAGGTCTGGCTGTGTGATAGACAGTAGATCTGTGATTACGTCTGCAGCACCAAGCCTGTTAATCTTTCTTCTGCAGCACTGTTCCAGCAGTCCAACTTGAGACAAGCGATATCTGTAAAGAGTAAAAAAATCCCTTCTCTCCTAATATTTCTTTCTTTCTTGTGGATGTGAAAGGTCAAATTACACTGAATACAAAATTAAGTTAAAGGCAAATCTGCTGTATTTCAGAGAGCTGCTCCAGGTGATGCAACTGCTGGTGCATGTCTGAAGGAAAGTTAACAGGATCTGGAGGCTGGATCTGAATGAGTCAAGGATTCATTCCCCATGAATTGGCCTTTAATAGCCTCTGCTGCAATGATACAAATACATTTATGAAACCTCTCTCTGTCAAGTCATTTTGGACCAGAGACACTATTGTTCCAGGCTGCCATTGATCTCTTCTTACCATCTGAATGTCTTCTCTGCCACTTGGAGGTGTCCCTGCCCATGGCAGGGGGTTGGAACCAGATGATCTCTAAGGTCCCTTTCAACCCAAACCATTCTATGATTCTATGACTTTTCTCAATTGTCTTGTTTATTTAGACACCTAACATGAGCTGGGGTCACTTGCAGCAGCTGGCTTTTCCCCCGATAAAAAAATTATTTTGTTGCAATAACTGCAACAAAAACCAATGTGAGGCCTCAAGAAATTATAAATTTTGCTTCAAAAGACGTTTATTGCAGTGAGGATTCACTCATACCGTAAAGCAAAGTAAACATACTGTTGTGCTGACCAAACTCTGAAGCATGTGTGCTAAAATCCATTCTATTAAGTTGTTCTTCTCTGAGGTACAATGTGCTCCCTTCCTGGCCTAACAAGCAAATGATGGCTCTTATCTAAGGAGACAAGAAAGCTATTGTCATATATAAAGCTGGAATAATAACAATTACTTGTTTCAGTAGGAATGTCAAAGAACTTGCCTAGTTATATCCACTTGGCATAAAACACCTTTGTTTATGCCAGGCTCAGAGAGTTGTCTGAACTCATGTCTTTTGATTGAAAGTTTTGCACATCACAGTTTTCCTAGGACAACATAAGTCATCCAGAAGATAATAACATGATGCTAAGAGACAACTCATAACTTAACAAAACTACTGTCTGTCTGGAATTGTTTTCTTTTCAATACAGTTGAAATTCTAGAACTGATAGTGGTTTTGTCTGCTAACCTTTCTCTGACTTTGAGGCACTTGACTCCTTGTGTGATAAGGTGATCTTATCAAAAAGTTTTTTACTAACATGAAACTCACCTGCTAAACTCACACTCTGCAATCAACATCTTTGTTTTGTTTGAAAATCTACATTTTGGAGCATGATAAGTTGCATGATGAGGTTTTGCAGCAGACTTGTCTTCCCTCTTTCCCTCACTGCTGGTATGGCACGCTTTCCACTGCAAAACAAGCTTTTATAGATATTCTGCCCTTGCAAAAATGCTACTCTTCTTAGTGCAAAACAGTGTTTTCAGAAACCTTTGAATCCATAGGGACTCTTGCCCTTGGAGTAGTACTCAAGACTTGTCAGGAATGCGTTGCTGCAGTGTCCCAAGGATGTGTTCGCTGGTGGCACAGGAGGTCCATTTTCCTCTTTGACAATGTTACCTATAGCTTGTTTCAGAGTGGATATTTCTCAATGTGCTTGTGAAATTGGGGGATACACTTGGGCCGTGAGAACTTGCCCCGTGCTCCTGCTGGAGCTAGTAACTGTTAGGCTATTGCCTACTGAGAATAAACTCTTTTAAAATCTCCTTAGTGTGAAATGACTGATTTTGGGGTGCTCCAAATAAGAGTGCAGCTCCTGTTAAGGGTTATTGGGTATTTATAGACCCATACCATGCAGTTTAAACTGTGTGACTGATTACTGCTTCCCCTCTTTTTAACAGCTTCACACTTTTGTAAATCCTCACATTGTTGTTCCTTTTTGTGGTTAGTCAGCCCTGAGGACCATAGCCTGTTCCTGGTAGTAGACAATTAAGTTACTCTTCAGCTGTAGGTTTTGACACTTGATGGTTTCTAGCCTTGTTTGCAGGCAGTTTGTGGTGGATAAAGGTTTTGACTGACACATTCTTGCAATCCTGCTGACCCGGAATGTAACTTTGATGCTCTTGGAAGCTAAATTAGGGGCCAGCTCATATTTATTCCTGGTAAATTAGCAAAGACATCCAGACATTGCCTGGGCATATTACTTGCCTCAGATATTTTGGACTGCTGGCACCATGAACATGAGACCCCCAAACTTCTTTCTAACCAATGTAGACACTCTTACGCTGGTTACACACTTTGTCAGTAGTTCTGTAGTAGTTGCCTGCTCCTGTGACAGTCAGGACTACAGGAAAAGTCAAGCATGAAGCTGGCAAAAGTGGGCTTTAGGGTAGGGGGAATGGGGTTGAGATTTAAAGAAAATGCAAGAAAAGTATCCTTTCCCCTACCATTATTTTCTCCTAAGTAGAAACAGATGTGTGGGGAAAGCATCTATTTTAAATTTTGCAAACATGAATTTTACTCTGAACTTCCCAGGAAAAAGCAGAGGAAACCAAGGAAAAAATGCTTTTTGTTTTTTGAGCTTCAAAACCATATCATGTTAATATCTGGGAAGCATCGTTATTCCAGAGCATCTCAGGGAAAGGAGACCTGGCAGTTCAGCACAGAAAGAAAGAGATCTAATACACCTTCCAGCTTACTTTGCATTATCCCTCCAAACCAAGCAGCCTACTCTGTGCTGCCCATTGCCTTCACCTGCTTCTTCCCTGTCTTCTCCCACTGTAACGATGATGGTGTTTCCTGTGACTTGACTCTGATTGCTGTTTCCCTTGCTCTCAGGTTTATGATTACATGAAAAAGGGACTTTCTCATAAGAGGTCTGGATATGAAACATGTTGACCCAGATTGCTCAGATGTGCTGAGGGTGGTTTGGGCACACTCCTGAGGCAGGGGATGTAGCTAGGGCACTCCAACACTCCCTGTGCTGTCAGGGAGACTTGGTCTGAACCAGACATTGCATAAAAGGAAGCTGTTGTAAGCTGGGACTCCTCTCCACTGCTGAAAATAGACATTAGACAGATGAGTTTTTTATAATAATTATTATTATTTTATTTGTAAAAGGGCTCAGTCTGACAGCTGCAAAGAAGTAGCAGCTTGGCAACCCAGTCTAACGTAAGCCCTGACTTTCTGGTAAAACTAACTCATGTAATGTCTCTGGTTTTGGCTAGTTGGGAGTAACAGATTACTGGTGGTTTGTGAATAGAAGCCTTCAGCATATTTCTGAGGAAAAAAATACAGACATTGCATGGGCAAATATGGGAAATGAATGCATCTTTTCATAGTTTAAAATTGTGGGAAGAAACATTCTACAGGACAAGTCAGTGAGGTATTTGGGAACTGCAAAAGATACCAACTTGGACTGTCATTACAGAGGAACATGCAGGAAGCAGTGAAACTCCAATATTGTGTAAACCTAGCTGTTGTGTTTGACCTTGAGTGTTGGTGGTGAATTATGTTTTGGAGCCAAGGAGTTAAATGTTATATTGCAATAGCAAAGCCTACCCTCCACAGATTTCACGCTGAGCTTCAGGCTGTTGGATGCCACGTCAGCTGTAAAGACTTTGAGAGTTCTGGGGATTTTACTGACAGATCTCTATTGTTCCACAGGAAGGGTTTTTTGGGAAAAACAGAGGAAAGCCTGGTGAGCTAATGCATTACAAATGACCAGTGGTCTTGAGCCTTGTATGATGTAGGCAGGAAGGAGCAGCCATGTTGACCATGGCTCTGTTAGTGACAACCACAGCCTACCCAAGCAGGCCATTAGAGACTGATGATTTCATTTCTTCTTTCTGAGTTTTGCTCATTTCTTCAGGCCTCAATTCTTTGTAGCCAGATCTCTGGAGTGTTTTACACTATGCTAGAATACTTTTCAAATGTCTCTATTCCCTCAAACCAAAATCACCCAATTATCCTAGGAAGAAAGCCTTTGTAAACATGCCTATCATGCTGAATCTATCCGACAGAAGAACGCATCTCAAGTATGATGGATACACATACCATTGGGTAGAATAAACTTCTATATTATTAGTTTTGTTTCAAATGATGGGCTTAGCATTCATGCCTAGCCACTAAATAATTTGGTTTCCGGAAGCTTCTCTGGAATAGGGCACAGTAATTCTAGTAGCTGTATATTCTGTAATGTAAATACTGAAAAGCCAGCTCCGCAGGATGGAAAATACCCCATGAGTTTATTGTGGCTTTTCTCCGTTTCATAATTTTTTTCCCTTTTGCTACTTAGAAGTACACAACGTTCCAACCCTTACGGAACTGAAAACAGGGAGTGATTGTGATATTCTTTCAGGTGCTTGGAGATACAGTTAAGGGTTGTAAGAGGCGGCTTTCTTCTTCCTCCCTGCAGCCACCAATTCACATTTCTGTCCAAGCAAAATGGAAAATGCAACATAGACTATTCTGAAATCTGACAAAGATTTTATTTTCCCTCCAATAACTGCAGTTTTATTAAAAGATCAGTTTACATGCTGTTGCATTTATTAGTACATTGACTACTAGCCCCATAAAACTACATGAAAAGTCATGGCAGATCAGACCATAGGGACATGTACCTTCTGAAAAAGTAGTGCTATGCTTGTGCTTGTGGAAATTGGTTGGCAGCACATGAAAAAGCTAGAATCTGCCATTGTGCAAGTTGATGGTTTTCTTGGTGTATACGTGCCTTCCAGCCAGGCTTGTTTTATGGTATAGTTTTGAGCAGTGTGGGAATTCTTCATGACATTATTTATGGCTTTATGTCTCTGCATTTCTGCAAATCTCATTCATAGTTCTCCAGTCTGGCACACCCTAAGCAAAGAGCACATATTGAGCACCACCTGAGAAAAGTCTGGCTTGAAAGACTAGATGTGTCCCCTGGGCACACTGGGGGAAGGAATGAGATGGAGTCCAGCTCCGTGGCATCATTCAGCTGCCTCAGCCATGAGCTCATCCTCTCCTGAAATCTCCTGCCTACAAAAAGGCAGGTACAGTTCCCTACAGACAAGTCTCTTACTCTTGACTTCTGTCTGTGGACAACATCTATTCATTTGAAGACATGTGATGAAATAGGAAGTATAGGCAACCCTATCCAACAGTTACTAATTTTGGAGTGCTCAGAACTGGAGCTTTAATCCTGCAGTATAACATTGGATTTACATTATATACATTTTATATTCATATATGTAATGTAAGTTTCGTTCATGCATTAATAATGTAATGTAAGTTTTGTGCATGCATGCACTTTGCATCTATACATTAAATTTCTTAAGTCTTTAAGTAATCAAATTGAAAACCAGAATATTGACACGTGCATAGTCATCATTTGACACTTACCTTTGACATTTGCCACAGTCCCCATTCTCAGAAAATCCTCATGAACACGCATCCCAGCCCGATCCTAGCTTGCTCACAGCTTCTCAGTGCTGCTGCTCAAGTCTGGCCATTCCCATTTTCTGTCACAACTTCGCACCATGCTTTGTTGTGTCTATTTCCTCTTCTGCTATACCCCCTGTACCTCCATCCTGTTTGCAGCCTCATGTTTCCGTTCCCCAACTGGTCTCTTGCCCTCTTCCCACCTCCCTGCCCAAGCCCCTTACCTAGCTGGTCATTCTCCTCATGCAACCAATGTCTGTCTCCTTCCCACCTGCACACCATCCCCAGCATGAAAGACTACATTCACACATATCCTAACTCCCCATTTCCATGGTTTTCTTGAAGGGCAGGACATACCATCTACACCCACCTAAACTGTTTC
The DNA here is from genome assembly GCA_004320125.1 of Scolopax mira. Taxonomy (NCBI): domain Eukaryota; kingdom Metazoa; phylum Chordata; class Aves; order Charadriiformes; family Scolopacidae; genus Scolopax; species Scolopax mira. The sequence goes on along the minus strand of BJBW01004696.1, from coordinate 91,780 downwards.
AGACTGCAAAACTGCCATCCACTTCCAGTGGCGTTACTCTTGGTAGGCTGGTAAACTGCTCTAGTTCCAAGACTTTGCCTCAAAGTCCTGGCTGGACTCTGAACACCAAAAGATGCAGAAGCAGGTTTAAATGGGAAGGAAAGAGAAGCCTTAGTGAAAAAATAAAAAGTGTTGTAGGAGTGATTGATGTGTCCATGGTCAGTGAGAACCTCTGTGAAAATGTGTCTGTCTCACTAGATGGCACTGCAGATCAGTTTGGCAGCCGTTTGCGATCAAGGGAGGCTTTGTGCCTGATGAGGCAGCATCTTGCTTAATCCACAAAGGGTCTGGTTGAAGTCTGAGAAGCTTAAACATTTTCTCTGCAAAGATGGAAAAGTGGGAGCAGGGAATGGGTTTCTGTCATCTCTAAGTGCTATTTGAAAGAGAAATTTCCAAAAGGTTTTCCAACTTTGGGTTCTGAAGCTCTGTCAGTCCTGAAAAAGGACAAACTGAAGCATCAGAGGGTGTTTGGGGTCAAGAAAGAAAGGTGCTGAGCATCCTGATAACAATCTCTGCATTCTGGCTACAGGAAACACTGCAATATGGGTTCTTACAAGCCCTAGTAATTCCCAATTCTCTTCTCCTGGTGAATGACCAGGGGGCCAAGGACTTCTTCCAGATTTTCATTGTGGAGCTGAGGATGAATTCACCTTTAAAAGGTGAGAGCTAGAGATATTATATATGTGTAGACTGAAATGGAGCCATTAAACCGGAAAGATCTGTCTCCTGGGACTAAAAGGAAGCTCAAAGTACTTCCACCTCCAAACACACAATGAAGGGAGCTGGGTTTGCAGTGTGTGTTTGTGATCTGAACAGGTGAGAAAAACTTTGAAACTCCACAGGACCCAAGTAGGGGAACAAGGGAGACAGATTTTTTTTTCCTTATTAATCCTTGTTGCAGACCAAGGAATGGGTATCAGCTCCCTCCTTGGTGGTCTGACCATCTTGTGCATCTGTCAGTGGACTGCAAAGCTCCTACACAAAACTGCATTTCAATAATACCTCCTACTCTCACAGGCAGGCTGATATTCGGGCTCCATGGCTGTGAACCCTCTGCCATTCTCAGTCACAAACACACACAGCTCTTCATAAAGCAGCCCAAATTTAATGGTGGTTTTGGGGGAGTTTATACTGTGACCTAACAACACGAAATGACCTGCATCAGCACAGCCTGTGAGCTTGTCTGGTTTCAGGTACAGGAGCTGGTTTTACCAGCAACAGGAACTAGGTGAGTGTTGCCCTGGAATAAACTACTTTCCATGTACTGTTTTTGTTTGGTTGTTTTTGTTTTTGTTTTCTGCTGGTCGAGATTCCTCACATAGCAGCTCTGCTTAGGGACCCTCTCAGATGTGCTCTCTAGCAGACAGTGACCAGGAGGAAGGAAGACAGTAAATTAACTTTGCCTATTGCTACACTAATGCTAACAGCAGCTTTTTTTTTTTTTTTCCAAAAAGGAAAGGACAACTGGTTTACCATGTGGTAAACATTATTATTTCTCTTCAATTCTACTCTCACTAAAACACCAGGAGCTAGAGACTTCATATGGCCTTTAGATTTAATAATGCTGCAAATGAACATGTTGCACTAGTCAAGACTTTCCCCAAGTATTTTGTGCCACATTACTGGGAATCTTACCTGGCTTGCAGAGTGTGTGCTGCTTCCCCAATCCTTGTTCCCATCTCTGCAGGCATTGCAGCTATCTTCTTCAGGGGAAGTTGACAGTAGAAGACAGTTCCTTCTTACTGTTCTGTCTCTGGTCTAACAGCAGAACCCAGAGGAATGCCTTGCTGTTGGGCCATTGTTTGTTGGGCCATTGTTTTTTGGCCCTGACAAGCCCTGTCTGGGCTGTGTGTGGTCGGTGTGCTGCTGTGGGAGCCCTGGGGCAGAAAGGAGCAGTACCATGCGTGTACTGCTCTGCTGTAGACCATTGCTTTATGACCTCCAATCCCAAGCATGCAAATGTCCTCCCTTTCCTCAGGATAAATTAAGCTTCCCAAAAATGATGTGACTCTCCTAAAAATGTTGAGCTTCAAATAAACCTCTTTGCGTTTGCTTTATTGCCTTTTCGTCTTTTGGAATTTAAGTTTTAACTACGTCAAACTCTTCAGCCTTTCTCTGAAGCTATAAGGGTGAGGAGCTTTGTGGGAAAAATAAATTCATACCATCCTTGTCTGTAAGGCTTCAAATAAACACCAACATTTGTGAAATGCAAGAAAAGTTTCTTGCCTCAGAAAAAAAGACAAAGAGTTGGTAAAGCTGCTGGCTTGTCACAGCAAGGACAGCATGTGGCTGCTTCTCCTCAGGAGCATTGAAGTTGCCCTCTACTTCCTTGTGCCCGCCAAGCCCAGAGTAAGCAGGTCCTTTCCCAAAGCTGTGTAAATGGTCTGATGCTACAACAAGGCTACATCAGCGCATTTGTTGTGGGAGCCAAAATATTGCTGACCTAGTCAGCTGGGGCCATAGAGAGTGCCTGAGGCAAGCAGAAACTGAAAGAGTCTGAGAGTGATGCAGGTAGTTCTTTCTTTTTCTTTTCTTTTTCAAACTTATTAACATAATTCGAAATAAGGTTAACTTATCAGCTTTACTTTTTATTTTCCCTGGATCATGAATTTTCTAAAATGATTTGATGTATTAAAAACAAATTAATAGCATATTTTGGAGAGATTGCAGCTTGATTTCTTCTTGAGGGCTAAGCCACTCTAGCAGTGCTTTTATTTTAACTGATATAACTAGTATTATTTGTATTGTGCGTTCCTATCCTCAAAGAAAGGCAATCAAACAGCAAATAGATAAACCTCTCTAGCTCAGGCACCTGAGGTAGAACACGACTGCCTGATTACCAAAGCATAGCTTTGTCTTGTTGAAAATATTTCTGCTTCAGCTACATGCATGTGGTCACTGGGGGAATAAATTGCAGTGCAAAACTAACAGTGCAGTATTTCCTCAAATACTGATCAGCAGCTGAGAGCTAAGAACTTATGAGCATGTGCAGCAACACCATAGGTAACATCAAGAGAATAAAAACCTGCAGAATAATTAATTAGTTAATGTTTTTGAAGACATGTATCCTCATGGAGTGAGAAAGTGAGGAATGCTGGCATATGGTTGTATGGTTGTGTCAGTTATTGAAGCTGCTGAAAGAAAATTCAATGGACATGTTCTTGGAGGTCCTGTGAAGTCCTTGAAATGAATCCTTCTTCATTACTTGAAACTGGGTTCATGGGGTATGTAATTTGTAACCCAGGCAGAGCCTTCGTGGAAGACAGTGGACTTATAGTTACCACACAGAACCAACTGAGGACCAGCGAATACACATCAGCCAGCAGATGGAGAAATCTGCAAAATAGGTCAAGATGGCTGCTATGATACTTTGTCTGTAAGAGTACTGCTAAGTGGGCTATGCTTTGTATAGCAACCTGTGTAGAATACCAGGTGTTCCCAACTTCTGAAGGAACATTCTTATTTCCTTCTTTCACAGTGCCAAGATTGTGCTAGGTATATGCCATACTGTTTCAAGATTAATGAAGTTCACACCAGATGTGCCTTAGCATAGTAAGCTCCAGTTATTTCTCAGGGGTGAAATGAATACTGTAACTGTTGGAATAAAAGTCTATTGAAAGGCTAATTCAGTATTGAGCAATTCAGATGTCCAGGGCAAAATAAAGGTGAGTAACTCTTCAAGAAGAAAGCCCTGAGTCACTTGGCCATCATCCATTTTTGGGAGTTTTCATGGTTTCATGCCAAAAAGCCACACAGGACTTGGGACAGTTGTTAGTATTATAAGAGTGTCAAATGACCTGAACTCCACCTAACTGGCAGATGTGCACGGGCCTTGTTAACAGAGATTCAAATGTAACAGGTTCTGATAACTATTGAGTAATTGAGTAGCTAGGGCTTTTGTGCATTATATTATTGTAGTAATGCTATAGAGAGAGAGTGACACAGGGTTCTCTGCTGTTCCCCTTTCTCAAGTTGCTTCTTTCTTTAAAGTGCATGGGAGGGCCACAGTCCAGGCTGACACTACTCTGTTCCATTAAGTAGCTACAGGGTCAGGTGCAGCTCAAGACTTGCATGTTCAGTGGTTCCTTGTTCTTCAGCAGATGTGGTATTGAAGTTTTCTGCTATAAGTAGAGTCCCTGTCTACCAATTCAATGTAGTGTAAACCCATCAACAGCCATGCATTTCTTAATTACTTTTCAGGTACACATTGCAAACTGTCTGCAGACATCTTGAAAAATCAGACCAAAACCACATGGTTTCAGCCGGTCCAGTGGGATGTACTGGTTATCCTGTGTGTATTGGGTATGCTTCTGAGAACAGCCAGTCCCAAAGAGCTACATGTTTAGCAGATACTTACAACAAAGAAGTAAACACAGTGTGCCATGGGTTAGAAACAAAGGGGAGCAGCTCCCTTGGGGTGACTGACTGATACTTCCACAGCTGTGAGTCTTTCTTTTTTTTTTTTTCTCTGCCACTTTCATATTGCTGAAGGAGGCACTGGCCCTCCTGCCTGTGAGAGAAAGGCTCAAGCTGAATGAGGTCCCCACCTGATTTTCCTCAAGAGCTGAGCCAGCTACGTCCATCCAGATCTGGGCTAGGATGCAAGCCAACACAGAGCATGCACAGTTTGACTTAGCAGGGAGTTCAGGTTTCAGTGTAAAACCCTAATCTAAGGTGGTGTGGCAGAGTAAATGGGGTTCGCTCTGAAGTGTGTTGAATAGCAAGAAGTTTTTGTTCAACCTAATTACACTGCAATTGTGCCCTTTTCAGTCAGCCTTGATTATGTATACTGACACAGATCTAGTGATGGATTTGCTTCTTAATGAGTAATACAGATTTTCTCCGTATAAAGGCAATCATATGCAACCTGATATTTTTTTTTAAAATGTACTAAAGAATTCCTCTGTGTCTAGTTTGTCAGCCTATGGGGACATACTTGACTCATTCAGTGTAACCAGGAAGCGTGGCTGGGAGGGATAAGCTCACAGGTGACAGTTGGCAATAGCTCCAACTGTGCTGGAGTTTGCAGGCTGCAGATAGCAGGAAACAGAACCTTTTACTCCAGGGCAGCCCAAGAAAGCAGGCAGCCAGTCTCAGAGCCCACGTGTCGAGTATTGCATTCAATTTGTTATGCTGAGGTCAGGGGGTGATTTGTTTTTGCATATGAGATCATTATGTCAACAGGACGAGGAGGCAATGAAATGTAAAACAAAATTCCCAGTCCTGGGAATCTTATCACTTAGCTCACAACCCAGACAACACGGAGTCCCTAGAAGGGGAAGTAGCTATACTAGCAGAAAAGTGCCTCTGTTCTTACATACCATTTTTATTTTCAAACATAAATAGGGTGCAGAAGAACAAAAGCAAATCATCTCCACTGCCGTGACCAGCTTCTAAGCACGAACTCTCATCTGTGCTGTCTGCATCCAGCAGCCGTCATTCAGCTGCAGTGCTTTAGAGCAGGACTAGCAGAAATCACCCTTTGTACCCAGGGACCCCAAGCCAAGGCTCCTCCTCCAGAGCTCTCCTCTGTGAGAAGCTGAAAGCTCTCACTCCTCTCTGCAGCGGCAGAGAAGCCTGCTCTGAAGTGCAGCAATTCGCTTTGGTAGCACTTACACACTGCACAAAAGCAGAGTCCCAGATAGCAATTTTAGTTTTCCCAAGCAACAAATGCTCTGGAGCAGTTGTCTTGGAAAGGTGTCTCTGCATTTCACTCAGTCCATGTCACCCTTATTCCCCGCTAAAAGTCAGTGGGGCTGAATCCTTACCCCCACCACTGGGACACGTTAGTGACACCACTGATCTAAATAGAGAGGTGTTGGTAAGAAGAGTCCAATTGTCCCTTTCTTCCTCCAAAACAAGATGCCAAAAAATATTTACAGTGTAATTCACCTCAACTTACACCTCTGTCAGCGCAAGCAGAATTAGGTCCAATGATTGTCAGAGCATCAGGATGAGTTTAACCAAGTTAGTGCTTGATTTTATGCCCTTCTGAGGAGCAGAAAGCTGCAAGTCTGTGCCGGGAATGCTCCTGTTTCCCCATCATCTCACTCTGCTTTGTCTCTCATCTCTCCTCCCAGCCAGGCAGGGGAGGGAATCTGGCATGAGGCACATGCAGGTGACAGCTGGAGGGACACCACAGCCCTCGTGCTGATGGGAGTACCTCCCAATCACACAGACTGCACCAGCAGGGTGGAGCAGCAGGGTGAGAGGAAATTCCTTGTACTGCTTCCAGCACTCACTAATATGCACCTCTACAGGAATGGGGCAGAGTCTGACCCTCAGTAAATAGGTTCCTTGGGGATGAAAGGTGCTATAAAAGCAAGACGGCAAGCACTCAAAAGTTTGTTGCTCTCTTTTTCCCCTTCCCTTGATCCTTTGTGGATTTGGCTGGTTGGATCCGTGCTGTTACTGTGTCAGGATTCAGAGACCAAGCAGCAATGAATTTCTTACTGCTACTGCTCCAGCCCTAATAGCAAACAGCTGAGTGAAGAATGAGATCCCGGCTGAAAAACAAACAGAGCTTTCCCTCCCCTTGCCTCGGCTGTGGCTGGAGCAGCAGCAGCTCCAGTGTTATTGTAAGCCCCTGGTGTTAGATGCCAGTTCTGGGACTGTGAGTGTGGTTATATTTAGCCTGCCGCCACTCTATTGTTGGGGAATGGCCCAGACTATACTGCCTTTTTCTGGATAGGTACAGCCCGAATTTCAAGCCAGGAACAGTTAAATTCATTTTAAAGGTAGTTTCCCACATCCCATTTTACTGAGCAGAAAAATCACGTGGCACAAAGAAAACAAAGCAGAGTTTGATTGAAAACGTATTTGCATAATTTTAGACTGTTTTTTCTTATGACTGGTAGCTTTCTGAAGAGGTGAAGGCAACTTTATTTTATTTTTTTAAAGCAGTCAAACGTTTTAGCATGACTTACTTACCTTATTTGAACAGAGTGAAAGGTGGCAGATTTGCTTCTAACTCTTGGCCTCATCGACTTCTTGGGCTGCTCTACAGTAGTTGATGTTATGCCAGGCTTTCCATTATAACATTCCCCTCTCTTCTCATTTTCAGGGGTTTCAAAGTTGGCTGTAAAAATTTGCGCCAGGATAAAATCTTGGCACCCAAAGTCCAGCCCAGGTGTGACTTCTTAAAATCATCATGGGCCAAACCCTGAAATTAGTTTCTACTTAGTCGTTAGTCACTGACACATAGCTGTATGTTCACTTCAGGAGAGCTCAACATCAGAAATTATAGGGTACAGATTAAAGGGAGATTGCATTTTCTTAAGGGAAAACCAACTAGAATAAATATACAAATATTTGTGAGAAATACGGCTGTTAAACTGAAGTTGTACAATCGCCTAGGCTTTCTAAACAGCTCACGGAGATTCCGTTTTCTTACTTCCCACAGACCTCATAGACACATTGTGTAGCTCTACACAAAATGAATGGCCTGCCTTGTGCTTTCCACAGCTCTTGGTAAAATGCAGGAGGGAAGGCTGGCTTTCTCCAAAGCCAATCTGGGCTACAACCTATATTTCACAGCTCACCTGGTGGTGCACACCTGCCCAGAGACTCGTAAAGAGGATTGCAACCCTGGTCTCCTTTCATTATTCCCTGGCACTGAAGCAGGGACCTCTCTTTCAGAGGTGATCCTTGTTGAACCCAGATGCACTCAGGGGGCATAAAGCCAGCCCATTTGAAGGCTTTTGTAGATGTCCAGAGAGAGGCACCATAGCAGAAGCCCCTATGGGCTAAATCCCTAAGGAGAATTAATGAGATTATATAGGATGTGTAACAGCCTGCAATGCACAACTCCACTCACAGCAGGAGTCAGAATTTTATTGTTGTTCAATACAGGGAAATAGTAATTTGATTTCTTTACCTATGCATGAAAAGAACCGGTCCTCATATTCAACCGAGAAAGCAGCACTCCTGTGTCTGTGGTGCCTTGTAAAACACACAGGAGTCATACTGAAGGGAACCTGTTTTGATCCACTTGCAATGTTCTGATACTAGGTGGTCTGAGACTGAGAGTTAGACCTAGGCTGCTGCAGACTTGGGCAAAAACTCAACAAAAGCCCAAGAAACATCAAGAAAGCACATGCTAATAATTCTACAGAATTTCTCTAAATTTCCTGTGTCTCCATGCTTATGACATTTGGCTCTAATTAGCATGAAAAGGCCACAGTCTAGTCTGTCCTGCAAGGCTGCCTTGCAAAAGAAGACTGAGGTCTGTCTGCCAAGGCACATGGAGAAATGAGAAGGACAGAATAACACAGGCAGCCTATCCCTTCAAAGACAAAGAAACAAATAAGGAGAGTATCCACCAACTCTCTTATGCCAAGCATCCTTCCTTCTTTAAGGGACTTTTCAAAATTTAAGGTCTCGGACCTTGTCAGGACAAGGGCCCAATAGCCCATCCTATAGTGGACTACAAAGATCTTTCCAGGTCCTATGCTATATTAAATGACATAAGACCATAAGAAAGTTAAGCACTGTATGGTCCAATCAAAGGCTCATCAGTATACTGCATCCTGTCTCTGACAGTAGCTGAAAGCAGATGTACAGAGAATACAAAAAATAAACATACCCATACTATCCATGCTCTTCTATCTCCCAATAGCTTGTGGATTACAAACTTCCTCACTTGTAATGGAGTCTGTGTATTCTATGTCCCTTGATAGCTTTTTTTTCATTAATTTGGTCAACTTTGAACTCACATAGACTTTGCAACAACCAATGCTGTTGGTTACACTGTGTGAATAATTATGCTGTGTGAAAAAAACCCCACAAACCACCTTTCTTGGTTTTACTGGACCTGTCACTTAGAGTTTCTTGTAGTGGAAGAAAGGGTGAGCAGTTGTTCCCTGCTCACTGCTCCATGCCATAGCTTTACTGACTGCTGTGGTGGCACTTTTCCCTATAGCTGACCAGGGTGTAGTGACTACACAGGTATTGCAAAGTCTCAGCCTGAACCACTGGGGCTGAGTACAGGGACATGGGAACTGATGAGTATGTGTTTAGAAGGCATGTCACCTGTTTCTGCTTAGATTGGTACACTTCCTTCCATTTATGTTTTTCAGGGAGCTTCTGAAGGAATATTATTTATGATTAACTCGGGGGAAGCTTGTATTGAGGTACAATGCTCAAAAATACTTCAAAATAACTAAGCGGTACTTCCAAAAATATTCCTTCTTTGAGAAGAGAAATGAAAAAGCCAGAGGTATAATTACAAGGGAGTGATGGACAGGTAGGCCCTTGATGCTTTTATTGTCTTGTTCCACACAGTGGCTTTGGAATATGTCAGAGGGGCAAGTGTTGTTTGCTGTAGCCAAAAAAAATGTTTGCCAAGCATCTTCCCCCCGGGATCATAATTTCAAAGAAAATAGATTCTTTTGCTCTGCTACTTGCTGTTGCGGTTATCAAACCTTTGTAGTTTAAAGATGCAACAACTGGAATCATTCAGAGGCAATTTGGATCTATGTTCTCTAACCTATGTCAACCATAGAAATGCTTTATATCACCTGCTAACACTTTTCTGTAACCTCATACTTTCCATAGTTGTGTCTTTCTTGTGAGGGAAAAGAAATCTCTTCCTCCACCCACACTACTACCACATATACCAGCCGACATCAGACAGCAGCTGTTTCTAGTTTCAGTGAAAAATATAATAAAACCCAAGATGTCTAATGTGGTATTCCAAAAAAAAAAAAGAAAAAGTGTTGTTCCAAATTACCCAAAGGTATGAATATTGTTAGAAGGAAAACGTCCTTTTCCAATCAGCTTTCCGCAAAACATTCATACTCCATCACTTTCTATTTATGACCTGGTGCTACTCATTTCTCTGGTTGAGTAGGGGAAAAAGCTGCAACAGAGAAAAGTGAAAGGATACATGACTGTTATTTTGTCTAGATGGCACCTAGAAATCTTAGGGAGTGCGTGAAAATACCATGCTAACAGGCATATGCTCAACCTGACAGACTGCACTGTAGGCACAGAGAATTAAAAAAAAAATTATAAATAATTTTAAGTGGATGAAAGTCCAAACTCCTAATATTCACTTCAGAATTGCTTCTATTCTCTTTCTTTCTAGCTAAACTTTAAAGTTTGCATTCTTTTTCTCCAGTGGTGGGCAATTTTGAACAGGTTGCTCTGCAAACACCACATTTTCATACTTGTGCCTTTCCCTTCCTCTTTGAGATATGCAGATTTTTTTTTTGAAAAACAAAGTCAGGAATTAATTATTTTTTAATGCTCAGCTGGTAGCTTCAGAGAATGAGTCTCATAATTACTTTTTTTGTTGTTGTACAGAAATGGGTATTTGTGGAGGTCAGTAGATACCAGTTCCTTCATTTGTCATCTCCTTTTACAAAGAGTCAGGATCTCTTCCTCTGGATGATTTTAAATCAAACCAGATGCAATGACTTGCTAATTGCCTGAAGGATGTCATATTTGCCACAGCATTTATGAGCTTGATCTTCAGTACTGATGACATATCAAGCTCCCCTCAAACACACCTTAATTGCAGAAACACCTTTTCTTTATTTAAGCATAGAATTAAAAAAGAAAAACACACACAATTGCTTAATTTTCAAAATAGGAAAAGCACAAGAGGAAAGATCTATGTAATGAGAGCTGGATTTGCAGCCTCACCTTGGGTTTTAGTTATATCTAATGTAAACTGAGAATCAAGGGATTGACTAATAATGGGACTCGTGTGAGCAAGACAAGGGTGAAGTATACCGTATGCTAATCATTAATGTAAATGCTGATGAACATTGAGTTTGTGATCTTCTTTTGTAGCTTGTTTTGTATAAAACCTTGAAAACTTTTGTTTCAATATTAATTGTTGAAGTATTTTTAATTATTTACGGCCCTATATTTGGATGTTTATGTGGAGGGATGGAACAGTGCAGGTCTCATGACTCAATTTCTCTGAAGTAATGGTAATTGCTTATATCTTACTATGAGGATAATATAGTTTCTAATAACTTAATTTTACAGTTTTTTGAGACAGATTGAACAAAAAGTTATACTTTTTCTGCCTGTGTTTTGTCCCATGAATGAAGAATCCTTTGCTCTGGGGAAATAACTTTAGGATTTTTCTGTGGATACTAGACACAAGAAACCTGCATCTGCCTTTTTATAATGAGTAGATGAAATGTAACAGGAAATTCAAAGAATTCAAGAAAACCTCAGCCAGAAACTAATAAATATGTTGCATATTTGCACATGTAGAGCATTCATTAAATACTAATGATAATAATAATGCTTGAAAACAACTTGAAAAGGAACGGAAAATCTCTTGTGAAAGACAGTTCTTCCAGCAAAGGAAACATTCCTTTGGTGGTCACATTAATCTGGTCCTTTGCAAATGCACGTAAAACATCACAGTTGGCTGTCTCCTCAGGAATGCCTTGGGAACAGGTTCAGGGGGATGTTGTAGAGGTCAGGAGAGAGGTGTTAGGGTTCTGCTGCATGTAGAGAAATTTGCACAACTCTTGCCAGATTTAGGGCACTTCTGTCTAAAACTGGCAGCTTCATCAGTCCAGGAACACCTTTAAATCCCTACTGTAAAAATAAGTGAAAACTTCCCTCCCTCTCCGTCCTGGCTAAGGCAAAGAATTTCACTAGTAGTGTTTGAAGAAAAAAAAAAAAAGCTCATAAATTCAACCGGCCCTGAGATCTGCAGCATACAATATTCAAGGCTGTCCAAAATGGTTTGCTGAGTCCCTTTCTCCCTTTTTCTCTTTGTAAATATAAGCATCTCTGTAGACTAATATTACCATTTTTTAAAATATTTTCATATTTTAACCCTGAGCTTCAAGAGAAAAAAAGGTTTATTCTACACAGCTAAAGAGAAAAGGAAGGGAATCTGAGCCATACAGCTCTGAAATGCTTTGGTTGAGATTTCTATTACCCATGCAATTGCCTTTTATTACATTGTCTAGCCCAGGAAAATTCTGGAGCATCTTATATTGTGCTTTTTAAAGTTCTTTGAACAGTAACAACTAGATCAAGCATCATGATTGAACACAGTTTCAAAACATTTTCTTTCCCCAACTTGTGATTTTGAAAATTGGCTGTCATTGTCAAGAGTATGCCAATTATTTCCTCTTTGGGATGAGGCTCAGGATGGGGGATCGTACATATACTAACAAAAAAAGAATCCCAAAAATTCAAACACAGCTAGCATCTTGCTAGGGGCAGGTCTGTGGCACCTGGCTGTAGTTACATCAGTGATGAGAATTGTTCCTGGCTCTGGAGCCTTGTGCCCAGCATACCTCTCAGGGGTTTCAGTGGGAAGAAAAATGTCTCCAGTATATTAATTACAGGTGACTAAGGAGTTAGCACACCTTGTTACCATGCAATTAGCATTACAGTGGAACTTTTAGGCAACCAGAAGTTACATCAATTCCACTGCTTTCCCTGGCTGGCTACTCTCACCTGCCTGCACCTCCAGCTTCAAACTTTCCTATTTCCATACAGCTGCTTTAATGTGTTCCTAATGTAGGTGGTGGTAGAAAAGGATGAGAAAGTTGAAAGTTGGTAAGGGGGATTATTAGCAATCAAGGACACTATTAAGATACTGATGTGCAAGCCTTAGGAGTTGCAGTAAATTCCACACTACTGGTCTCCCATTTCTCTCAGTAGTTTACTAGTACAGAGTAGCAAAAATCACTCTGATTTTGGACTGCAGTATGGGGTGTGGGTTGTTTGAAACTGAACAAACCAAAATGCTGACTTATTAGCTTGTCCATCCCTGGTGTGATGGGGAAAAAGTGTTCTCAAAGTTGATCCTCACCCTAGACACGTTGCAGTAACTTGGTTTCTGATCTTCACTGTCATATCCCTTCTCAGCTTGGGTCTGATATGATTGCAACTCTGTCTTTACCCATCAACTTTGAATCTGTTTAATCAGGTGTTGTTTGTATTTCTGTAATCCATGCAAATCCACTTAGGGTTAAATCAGTGTGCATAAACAGCAATGGATGACTGTCCTTAAATCCAATAGAAAGCTTTTTATCAGTATGAGTTGTCTGTGAAGGAAATCTCCAGATGATATCAATAGTTGAATAAAAAGCTCAAATCTAAATATCTGCTTGGGGGTATATAGCATGTACAGCACTTCATTGGCTACCTGGACTGTATTTATGTTTGATTCTGTGCCCAGGAAAGTTAATGAGAATATTTTCACTGGTTTTAATTCAATATTTGACTATCTATTTAGAAGGCAAATTTGTATTGGAAAAAGAATTTAAATTTAGAACAACACCTCTCCTGCTCAGAATAGGTCTATGCTGTACTGAAAAACTTATAATTTTTATTGTATTTTGCACTGTTTTACAAATACATTTCCTCATAGAAAGCTGCATAAGACAAGAAGTCAGGAAATCTTTTCCAGCAGAAGCTGTGAGGGTAAAGGCAAAGACTGTTTACTCACACTTGGAATTTGGCAAGATAATTGGAATATGTCAGATGCAACATAGATCAAAGTTCTATTTAATAAAATTCCTGTGTTAAGGATAGCACATCTCAAGAGAGAGCAGGGGTGTGCAGTAGGAGTTGTTTTTGCACCAGAAAGGATTACCAGCAATATTGTCTATGGCATCTGATTTCCTTTGGAGGCATTCAATCCAAATGCTATCCATTCCTTATGTTGTGCCTGGGAACCACAGAATTTAATGGAAGCTCAACAATTAGGTCTTAAGCATAAGATCACGGTATATCAAATTTCATTGTATCACTTTCTGCTGGCCTTAAGCTGAGTCTAATAACTTCTGTTTGGTGAAAGCAGCTTTTAGAAAGATGGAAAGTTTGAAGCTGGAAGCATGAGGAGCCGAGAATTCCTTGGTGTTTTATTCAAGTTGCTAAAACCAGAGCAACTACAGCTTCTTTCTCAATTGCACTTGGCTGACCTCAGTCATCAGACATCATTGTTTTTCTGTCATTGCTTTCTCTACTATGTTATATTCTTGTACTTCATATTTTCTCCTTATACAGACTTTATACCCAGGACAAACAAGATACCTGTCAAATTTATTTTGTGAAGACAAATTTATGAAATGTTTTTCATCTCTTGTAATAAATCATTTTTTTTTATCCCTTAACGTTTTTTGTGAATTTTATCTGAACTGCCTTTTCTTGGTACTGGCACAGTATTGATTCAATTCCTTTCCTTTACGTCTCTTTGGATTGTACTTGACCAAATTTTCTGGAAACTCAGGGTACCAGCTTTCTGCACCTATGAGCTGCATTTTAAGATGGATTGTATTAGGAAGAAAACATCTATTTTAAAACTGCTTAGCTGGGTTCATAACCCTAGACAGGAGAAAAATGCCAGTAGAAACCCAGATCCTTGCACAAATTTTTTATGTATTCAGCCTTGTTCATGAAAGTCAGTATTAGCTGTCTAAGTGACCTTGCTAATGTTCATCTTGTCTCAAGGCAGGGGAATAGACCACCTTAGGTCCTTTTCAGATGTGTTTTATAACTTCTTCCTTTTTTTATGTCTAAGCTTGTTGTCATACTAGCAGACCACTTTTCTTGCTCCTCTGCAAATATTGGCACAGTGTTAGCATGTTTGCTAACTAGCTTCTCTGAGGTGGCCAGGTACAGTGTGTGGAGCGAAAGGAAGAGAGAAGGAGGGATGTGAATTTTCAAATGGAGATTTTTCTGACTATATGACATAAAAGCAAAATCAATCTTGAATCAGAACAATTACTACAGTGAAATTATTTTTCTTTCATTATTTATCTATGCTCCTGGCTGTAACTAGTTGAAATTAGATGTATATCATCTGAAGGCATTTTAATTAGATTTTTTTTAAATCATACCTTCATTAAAATGGTAGAAATTAATAAAAACTGCTGTTTTCAGTTACTTATAAGTTAGATTTACTAACAATACAGAGGGCTGCTTATAAGATAACTGAAGGGGCTAAGAGCCTCACACTAGAAACTAAACACTGGGACCATCTACTCTTTATTTTTGCATGATTTCCCTTCTTTTTTCTTTTTTTTTCTTTTTTTCTTTTTTTTTTCTTTTTTTTCTTTTTTCTTTTTTTTTTTCCTTTTATTTTTTTTTCTTTCTGATGCCAGTCAGTATAGCCATGTTCTAATCCTTTACCATGACTTAGGTAGGTGAAGACTTATAATCAAAACTCACCATCTTTGCACGTGCGATTGCCAAAACAGAAAAGATTGGCTGATGTAGAGACTGCTGGCTGCCACTCTGTCTACTTTACAACCTAAATACCCACTGCAGCAAATGATTGTACTGGTGTAAAGAAGGAGTTACTTTGTTACATCAAACAAATTCTACTGACTACATCAGTGCAACTGAGAACATAATTCATCATCAAGTTGACTTTAACTGTTGCCTCTTACAGATTTTTACATGTGACAAATGTTCTGAATTATTCTTCTATAAATGAAGACTGCACTTACACTGCCAGTAAGCTATTTTCTTTCTGCCACATCTAGTTTGCCAAAGGCACAGTGGGAGAGAGACATTCTCATGACAGCAAATATTTTTGAAACTCAATATTTCCATAATGGTGTAGTCTACAGGAAAGAAGAAAGAAAGTGTCCACAACCATACTTCAAGTATTGTGTCAGCAGTCTCCATCAGTGCCTAACAGATTAGGCATATGCCATTTTAGTAGCACAATATTGTTCTTATTTTTAAAAGACTAATGGCCAAAATTGCTGATTTAGCAACAACACTTTATTGTTTTGTATCCATCTTTTCTTCTGTTTTGCTTTTAGACTCAAGACAGTTTAGGAAAATTTTCCTTCTGAAAAATTGCAGGTGGATGTATAATACATACTTGACAAATCTGCATGTATTGACACAATATGTAATTATGATTACTGTGTAAGAGGGAAATAAAAGCTATATAAAAGTACAATTAGCAGAGTCCCACTTTGCTGGGACACAGATGGCGAAATATTCAGTCACGTGCTTATATGCATATTAGTAATTGCACATGTTTGCAAAGCAGATGTTTGTAGACACGGAAGTGCACAGTTCTGTCTATACCTGCCTGTGCATTAATACATTTAGATCAGGTCTGCACACAATTATTTTTGCACGTAGTGCAATTTATTTATTTTTAAGTCTTATTCTCAAAATGAGAATAAAAAGAAAACATTCAATCAAGGAATTTTTTTATCCTGGACTCTTATTTTGTTAGTCACCATAAAGAGAAATTATTTTAGATGTTATGGAAGTTAGGTGTTTAAAAATATGAAATAGTCCCTGATACACATCCTTTTAATGTAAAGCAGTTCTATGATTGGAAATATATAGCCTGGTTTTCTTAGTAATATTTACTCTAACACTCTAAAGGATGCCAATGACTGTACCTCCATATAACTTACTTTATAAAAGGAATGTAAGGCAAAGAAAATAAGTGCTAGCTAAACATAAATTGGACTTGCAATGTAGCCCAACATTGAAAACTGTTGGTGCATTTCATGAAGCTACTGAAAGGAGAATCCCTCAGAGGCTGAAGGCTTTCTGAAAGTAGCCAGAGATCACTTCTGTTAAGCATTAAGTGAAAATTGCCTCAGTTTCCTGCTAAATTTCCGTGCATTTCTGCCTGAAGTGTTGGGCCATGAAGCTGCTGCTACCTTTGATCTTATCTTACACTGATTCAAGAATTATCCATTTTGTGCATCGTGATAAATCATCTTTTCATGCATACTGTTTTTGTAGCTGAACATGGGCAAAAATTCTGTGAATTCAATACCCTTTCCTCTCCTTCCTGTTTTTATAAGCTTTTTTGGTTGTGTTTTAATTTTTCCATACTTTTTGACGTTTTCCTACAGAAAGTCAGTACAGGGTGCATTTTGTCCCCAAAAATGTCTGTTGAAATAGCAGTTCACATGAGTGACTAAGATGATATGCCACCTCTGGAAAAATTAAATCAGCAGCTTTAGCTTACGTCTGGAGAGAAAAATGTTTGGAGGGAAACTGTCTTTCTGAGAAGAAATTAAAGACAGTGTTGAATCAGCCAAATTGGAATACTACAGAGACCCTGTTACCCTAGTAACAACAAATCCTGCATACTGAGAACTTTTGGTACTTGAACCAGGTCCTCTAGTGAGCTTTGGATTCAAGTAGAATTCTTCTTGCTGGCCCACTGCTTCCAAGGCACAATTTAATTCCGTGTGTTAACAGCTTTTATCTGCTTCTGCACTAGTCTCATTCATTATCTGCTTCACTAGGCTCTTCTGTTTAAGACAAGTTTAGATAGCAAGACCTGGGAACACTTGTCCTTCATAGTAAGGCTGAATAACTGATTGTTTAAAGGACATTTGATTCTGGAGTGTGACCCAGCATGCTCTCTCTGCTCATACTAGGACAGCTCAAGACCATTCATTGTGCCCAGATCTTGTGGCCTTGCTTTCTCTCAGTAATAGTTTCTGCAAGGAATGACACTTGAACTGAGTTTTGAACTGGATTTTTCTTTGAAACCTTACTTTTAAAAAAGTATTTATTTGCCAGGCCAGCAGGACTGTTTAGAAGGATCTTGGTTTGGGACAGGTTAAGTGCTTATGTTTTATGCCACATTCTGGTGTGAGTTACACTGATATCAATCCAAAATGACATAATTGTTCTGCATATCAGGTTGGTATGCAGAGATTCTATTCCAGAAAGGAAAAAAACGTTATGGAGGAAGAGCGGATTTAAAAGATTCAAGCTTTGTTGTTGTTGTTAGCAGCAGTACTAGTAAAATCCCTTCATAGCACAACTAAGAAATCTATTGCAAATCATTTCAGAATGTCACAGAATAAATACCACCCATACTTTCCCAAATTACTTTTTTGACTTTTAACACGGATATTTTCCTTGCTTTCCAGTTAGCATTCATGAATGTCCGTGAAGCAGTGGCCCTGCAGAATGTGGGACTCATCCCCATCAGCAATATTATTTTCTGCTAATAGATCTAGAGAGGCTGGAAGAAAGACCAAAAACTGAGCCAGGGAAGGATGTAGCTGTAGTGTTGCTCATGACAGGCAGTAGCAATATTTTACCCACAAAGTGACACAGATCCATGCAACATACTGAAGCCGTTGGCTTTGAAGGTTTATAGTGTAGACCTCGGGTAAATTAGTCAGTCTTTTTCAGTCTGAAATGTTCAAGGCTGTGGTGGAACATTTGTTTCTTCTGTACTGTATTGTAGTCATATGTTCAGTAGGCTTTTATTAATATTGTGTTAAAATTAATTAAAGTAATTGCACCTGGTCCTGGATATGGGTATGAATAGTCCTAGAGGATCTTTTGTACCACATGCCTCTACCATAGTTCATACACACATTCATAGTTTCATGTCTACAAATAGTACAGTCACTAAAACAAAGGCATCATCTTTTCATTTAGTGGTGAAAATGTTCAACACTTTGATCTTCTATACGGAAAAAGAGCTTCCAAGAAACTTCTAGCTAAGTTTCAGTCAATGGCATTATGAGTTGCATGACCTTTCATTCATTTTTGTGCCCAATTCAAGTAATTGATGTTGGCCTATAAAACCCACTCCTTGCTGAATGTGTACCTCTTTCTTCCTGCTTTACTATGTCTGAGTCCTCTCAAAGAAAATCAGAGGGACCTGAGGAGTCTCAAAGAAAGATCCTCAGCTGTGAAATGTTTTTACCCGTTGTTTTGACAGACCATGAATCAGGGAACCTTAAAGGAAAGGTCTGTCATTTGTTGCAGTGTTCTGTGAACAGGAGAGTGGGTGGAACAACATTTTTGGACAACCACAGTCTATGATTTATTATGTTTTGAAAAGTGTACATCTGTTAAAGGTTCACACATCAAATGC
Organism: Scolopax mira; assembly: GCA_004320125.1. Taxonomy (NCBI): domain Eukaryota; kingdom Metazoa; phylum Chordata; class Aves; order Charadriiformes; family Scolopacidae; genus Scolopax; species Scolopax mira. The sequence goes on along the minus strand of BJBW01004696.1, from coordinate 72,915 downwards.
ATTTTATTAATAAAGAAATGTCTTCTCAAGTAAAAACTTTCTTGAAGGAGTACAGTACACTGTGTGGTTTTTTCTTCTATCCTGACTTCCATGTGTTTCTAGGTCTCTGTATCTCTAGCTCACCAATTAATGTCACGAAATTTGCATTCGATTTGAAGATAAATTCATTTAGGTTAGAAAAATTACTTTCATAATTTATTTACTTCACATAAATTAAAACGCACCAAAATGCAATATGAAGACTGTTTCTTATCTTCACCTGGGGGTCCAGGAAGGACTTCTCTGTTACTGCTTTCAGTCACTTTGCTTCTTGGTTTTCTCCATCATTTATGCAAATGAAGCAACAGATCCTACCTCAGTGTAATAATACTGTAAAGGAAAAATGATTAATTGCCTTGTCAAAGGTAATATATGTCCAAGACCCATAGGATATATTTAACTAGTGACATTTATTGATCACAGCTCTGTTGGAAATTCATGAGCACTTTTAAATTTAATCTAATGGAAAAACCTTGATTCTCCAGTTTATATTGCCCACACAACTTAGCTAAGTGTCATTAAAAGCCTCTTTTTTAAAAAGGAGAACAAGAAAAAGGAGAATAAGGAAAAGGAGAACATTAGGAAAGACTTTTTCACCTTGAGGGTGACAGTGCTGGCATAGGTTGCCCAGAAACATTGTAGAGTCTCCATTCAGGGAGGTATTCAAAGCCATCCAGACAAGGTCCTGGGCAACTGGCTTTAGGTGCCGCTGCTTGAGCAGGAAGGGTTGGACTAGATGACCTCTGGGACAGCTTTCTTTTTATGACCATATTTAAATCTGCACAGATTTTACCTTCTTTCTTTTGAAAAGCTTCTAAATTGCAAGATGAATTAATTAACTTATGCTGCAATTTCACTGTCATTCCACCAGAGTAAAAGCACATCTTGTCAGACAATTAGGTCAACTAGCTGTGCCTATCAGCAATTTTAACCAACAGTCAAAAAAATGCTAGGGGAGGCCACACAGAAGTTTATATTTGTGTCTTGTTTTGGTATTTAAGCACTAATATATCCTGGGAAGCCCAGAAACACCATATGGAATGCATGGGGAGGAGGGAGTAGATAGTCTTCTGAGATGAATCTTCATGAATTTACATTTCTTGGAAAAATACCAGGGAATGCTTAAAATAAAGCACAACATTTGTATACTGTTGTCTAGACTGCTAAGGATTAGGTGTTCCTTCTTATTTGTTCAAAGCAATGCTGTCTTCTCTTCAGGATGAAAGTCAGGCCCCAATATGCAGTTAGTGGCTGTAAATAAAACATCTTCCCATGGCATTTATTAGTTGAGCTTATATTTTGAAAACAAAAGCAAACTAAGCATGCCAGATATTAACATTATGAGAGCTCATGCTCATTTCTGTGTGTTTGACTTCCCCTAGGCCTCATGTGCATATAACCTGATACCACTGATTTGAAGCACGTGTACATTCTGTTAGCTTGCTAAAAGAATGTTTTTCATAATGTTCAGTAATTAACTGAAACCCAAGCCAAAACAAAAATAATTCTAGAGAAAGTTGTTTTTCTTTGGACTGATGTAGGAAACTTGTGTAGAATTCACAGCTCTCTAGATGACTTACACACAGATCCATCCAACCTAGTCACTGAGGCTCAGAGAGAGGATCCAGGTATTCTCACAAGCATAGCATACATCAGACAAAAAGGTTTGGGTTTTTTTACATCTCAACTGCTTAAGTTGGCTCTTGCCCCGCACCTAGCTTTGAGTTTCTCCTGACCTTTTCCTGATTCTCTATAGGTGGCACTCCTCCAGTTCACCAAAGTTTATCAGCAATACCACAAGAAGTTAAATTATTCACAAATCATCTTGAAAACAAAAGCCAGAAAAAATACCATGGAGTCTCTAGACATTTAATGAAGGGACCATCTGAAAACTGTCATCTGAATGTTTTTGCAAATGAGAAATAACCAATTTCTAAGCAAGGCTAGCAATTCTACAGAAAGAATTGTCAATAATTAATGCAGTAAAGTAAACATGCTTCCAGCATTCCTTCCCAGAGCTTCCAGCTGTTTTTTTCAGTAAAATTTGTCAAGTCCTCTTTTTTCCTACTGTTAACACAGAACCTTGGACTTCTGAATTCCATCACTGCTCTGCTAAAACAGAAGTTTGTTGAAGCAGTCATTATGGCAAACATCAAGTGGCTTTATAACAGAAATTTAATAGTGCATTAAGCAAATCCTTTAATAAATGCCCAGAGTGGGGTGTCCTGGTTCCAGCAGGGATAGGATTAATTTCCACAAGAACCTGGGATGGGGGACAGCCATTCTTGCTGTCACACTAAACTAGCCAAAGTGATGCCATGATCAATGTACAGATGGAGCAGCTGGACAGGCGACATGAAGTTGCTGCTTGAGAGCAAACTGGACATTTTAGGTTCTGGTTGGTGAGCAGTTATGCATAAATTGGGGCTTTTTTTGTATAATCTTTTATCAGTAGTATTGCTGAGGTTTTTCTTTTCCTTCGCTTTTCTGTTAAACTGTCTTTATCCCAACCCACAATTTCTGCTTTTTTTCTTCCAATTGTCCTCCTCATCCTACTGGGGTGAGAGGAACGAGTGAGTGGGCATATGGTTCTTTGTTGCCAAATGGGGCTTAACCATGACATGGGGGTTGCAAGATATGCTCTGTTTGGTTGATGAAGCTTCTAAAAGCATTCCAGATAAAAAAACAGTGTTGTCCAAGGTCTTGGTCTGACAGATTTAGCTTGTGTATGAAATGTGAGCAAGATGATTTTTAAGAGTCGGAACAATCTATACTTAATGAGGCAAGACTGAGTTCAAATTCAGATCTGCTCACTATTTTCCCACTAGGCATACACATATAAGTGAGTGAACACCAAATGATATGATTCATTATTTTAAGAAACTGAATAATGAAGAAATTATGATCATAGAACAGACTTTGCAGGTATAGAGAACTGTGGTTGTAAAATAGATGGTTTTATCTGTAGAAATACTCTAAAAATATCTGAATTTTGAATTTTCCTTTGCGTACAGGTTACAATAGATGCTAATGATTTAGGAGTTGAGATCTAAGTATGTTATCACATCATAAGCCTAAAGAACTTATTAACTGTAAATTTTTGCGAGGTGAGTGGAAGCAAGCAAACTTTTAGTAGCTGAATGACACTTTCAGCTGACATGAATACTTAACAACCTGATCTCTACTGGGACTTGGAACATGAAGGTGGAATTACTAATTTTGTTTTATAGTACTTGAAAGTTACTTACTCAATTAACTTGTAGACTTAACATTTTAAAAATGGAAAATACTCAGCTCATTCTCAGAGAATGCAGAATAGCAAACTGGCCAGATGCTTGAAGACCCTGGCTTCTATAATTTTCCTATGTCATATTTTTCCCTACCTCATGCTAGACAAATCACATCATTACACAATTTTTTTTACAGTATCCTTTCAAAGTGCATGTGCATCTTTAGCAGTGGGTTCACACTGAACATGATAGAAATAATATTTCTGGAGAAGAGATTGCTGTGGATTTTTCAGTAGTTGTACGCTGCATTTGATTTATGCCCAACTAAGTTGGTGTTCCTAGTTGAGGACTTCTGTTGGGATTCTTTTTGCCTGATATTTTCTTTCAAAAAATTGTGTGACTACATTCCTCCTAGAAATCAAGCCCTAAATTTCTGTATTATTGAATACATATTTAACTCAGAATTATATAATACATATTTTACTTGAAAGTAACTTTACCACTTGGGTTTTATTCTTAGGTTTAGAATCTGTTATTCAGAATCATACTTAATGAGTAAAAGCTATATATATTTTTGCCAGATTCCTTCTAAAGTAATAGTAATCCAAGGATAGTTTGTTTACATATAAATTCACAATTCAGCATAAGAAATACTTGTGATTTCTTAAGTTTCAGTTTGTCTGCATGTAAAGGATACATGAATACATCTGAATATTCAATATATAGACTAGAGGATGAGGTGCCCTTTTTGGCTTTGCATTGCTTTTTATTTATTTTATGTGAGAAATGCGGCAAGTAGTATACAAAGCAGTGAGTCTGAGCATTGTAAAGCATATTATGTTGATTGTCCTGGCGTAAGTTTGACTCAGGCTTAGACTAATTCAGGAAGTCAACATGTCTTCCTCATGTGAACACTCAGCACTAGGATGTAGCTTCAAGATTGCAGCTATCTGCACTCTGAATCAGCTTTGGGGAAAATAACCCATTTTCACCCCAAGTACACCAGGATGAAGGTTGACAAATCAGTCTATTATGCTTTATTTCAGTATCTTATTGAGGACATACTACTGAAAGAGGAAAGCAAAAATGTGAAATGTTTTGTTTGCATTGATTTAGAAAGTGAGGCAAAATACTGGAATTGATGCCAAAAGATTTTGGAGGAGTTTGGATATTCATGTTTAAAATTAGACTAAACACATGTTCTGAAATGTCCTGGAGCACAAGACAAAGTTTATGTATAGCATTTATGTTCATGATCCAAACATTGGCAATGTGCTTACCAGGTTCAAAAACACCTGTATAGAAATGCAGGCATAAATGAATTCATCTGCAGGCCACATCAGAGAAAGTGACACTGCGAAACAAAATTTTAAGAACATTTAAGACACACGACATTTTCACCAGCGTTATGGAAAACACCTTTTTTGGAGCATTGTGAGATTTCTGGACATGATTAGTAGACATCTGTCAGAACATTTTGTTCAAATTACTTCTCTTCAGATAATAACCATATTTAACAAGAGAACAGGAGATGAATAGGTTTGGAATGATCAGACCAAACCCCCTAATTATGCAGTTTTTTATTTTGATTAGTATTGCCATAAAATATCCTCTTCCTGCTTATTGTTTTAGTAGAAAAGTATATCCAGGATAATATATTTTCTAACTTCTATGAAACATATACTAGTGAGTTTTCAGAAAGCAGAAGTAGAACCATTTAACTGAAACGCTTCATATAAAAGCTATACTTTTCTTGGTGTCTCCTAAACATCAGATTTTAATCTACTAAACTCTACGTAGTTCATATAATAGGAGAATGGACAAAATGACTGAATAGAACTGTTAACAAGACGAGGGAGTCAGTCGTGCATTTTGTCCTCTCCCTCTGCCTCTTCCGTAGCCTGTGGGCAGCACCATGACACTGCTGGTTACTGGAGGACACAGCCAACTCATTGCCTTTACTCTGACCTCTTCATTGTTCCGTGTACCCGGATTATATTTAAGCCTGGACATTTCTTTCTGCTTATCTTTTCTAAGATACTGCTCTTTTATAAGCTTCCCTACCCTCAAATTAAAACTTAATTTCCCACATAAATTTATAAAATATCCTTTTTTTTCCAACCTAGACAAATGTAACTTTTCCTTAGTAATACCGCTCCCAGACAACTATTGTTAATTCCCATTTTCTTAGACCACTGTAAGTTACCTCTCTTTTTATCCCTTTACTGGCTTTTGTTTCCATAGTAAATGTAGCCTATGCATCTTCCCTCTGCAGGCCCTTTATGGCCAATCTTCTTTCCAATTGTCATTTTTTCTTTATTGCTGGTAAATCCTATTCTTGTTTCTAATGAGGCTTGCACTTACCACATCTTAGGTTTGTTTCAAACAGGATGTTAATCCTTCCTTTATTCATGCTAGTGCTTTTCCATGGGAAGACCTCCCGAAAAGCCAAATCATTGCTTTCTCTTAAGTGTCTCCTTGCGATCTTCCTTTGATAATACCTGCAGAAAACCTGACATCTGCTCAGCCAACAGGGTGATTAATATCAACCCATTCTTCTCTTACGTTCTCCTACAACTTATCTTTCATTGCAATATTAAACATTACATATCTTTGGCATAGGATTTGTCTTGTTCTGTTTCTGGTTAACTGTCTATGGTAAAGACTCTTTATCATTTCAAAAATAGACAGAAATAAGCAAGGAAACTTTAAACATGAATGGAATACTGAAACACATACATTCCCTTCTCCACATAGGGATTTATCAGCATTTGTCCAAGCCTTAGGAGTTTGGTTTTACATGGGGCCTGAGAAATTTCAATGCTGATAACTTAACCCAGCATTATCACCTTTGTGGACCTGAAATGGAAGGTTTGTGAGACTAGATTTAAATGACTTGTATTTGCAAGTGCAGACCATGCCATATCTTACAGGATGGAAGCAGTAGAAATACAAAGAACTAATAATCAAAAAAGAATAATAGTTCTATACAGGTATGAGCAAGCCCTCATGTTAACTGCATGGTTTTCTTTTCCCATGTATGTTCCTTATCACTAAAGGAGCCAGATAAGTCACCAGTATTCTTATTTATCGCGGGTGCTTCAGTCATGCCTCATAACCATTTCCCCAAAGAGCAGTTGTATGTGTAGGCAGATCAAATACTAAGCCAATGCACCCGAGTGCCATAACATTCAACTTCATAAGCATGATATAGTCCAAGTTCCACCATGATGTAATCGCAACATCATTAGAGCCAAAGAAAATAAACGATGTATCAGCTGATACTCTTAGGCCAAAATATATTCAGGAAAAATTCTTCGAAGCCAGACCAGTAATGCAAAATTAATTCGTTATTTGTAACACGTCAACTAAATATTTGTTCTGTGTCAGTGCACATGTTAGATGTAGATCCACTCACTACCAGCTTCTTCACAATTTTCAATGGCAATCATGTGATGTTACTTTAAGAATTCATTAATTTTACTTACGTGTTATTCCACTTTGAAAATGACCATGGACTAAGTGAAGTGGAAAACAAATATCTTAGACATGCCAGTAACAATCTGTCTTTACAACAATCAAGCTAAAAGTAGAATTTTGTCTGTCCTCCCTCCCCCCATTTTTAAAACTCGTAAACAAATATTTCCACCCTGGTCTTGCCATCCTATTTGAATACTCTGTCCATGCTGAGCTTTGAGATAGGGTTCCCTTCTGATTGCTCTCCTTCTTGGCCTACAGGAACACTCTGGTGTTCACAGGTTTCAACAGCAGCTCTGGGAAGTGTCCTCTCAAACATCAAAAGGACTGTATGTCCAGGTAGTTACAGCGCTCATCAAAGCAGCAGGAGATATTAATCTGAGTCCCTGGGGAGGTAACTTAGGTTGGGCCTCCTCATACCTTGGGAAGTATGCCAACCATAAGAATATTCATCCTCTTCTCTTCCAGCCATCTTTTATAGGCAAAATGTCCATGGCTTATACCCCCATCTCCCATGTGTTTCTCTGCACTTGGTTCTGTCATTGTCCTTTGGATGAGGAAGCTCTGGGGAGGGAGGACACTTTGCCAGTGTGTTGTAGTCCCTGCAGTGAGCTGCCTCAATGCTTATGTCGGGCAAAGAGGGCAGACCTTCTGCAAAGAGAAAACAGCACCACTTGAGGTACTTAAGAAAGATCTGTGGAAAAAATGTAGCCATCTGTGGCCTTTAGGCACCTCAGGAAGCTAAGGAGTGTGTTTGTTTCTTTATCTTGGAGTTAAGGACATCAATGATAATTTGTGTGCTTACATGCTTTTTTTTTTTTGGATCTTATCCTTGAACACATTACAAAAGCCTGAGATTTGTTTAATCGTCTTTTATTTTCTAGTTTCATAATATTTCCAAACAATTTTCTGTTCCTCTGTTCTGCAAAGGTCATTCCAAAAATATTTATCTTGGCTGACAGTAAAATTAAGCAGTGTAGCTGACATCTGTCACAAATTAGTGGGCTGAAAAGTTAAAAAAAAAAAATGGTTATCTGTGACTGGCCCCACTTGAAAAGTCTTCTCGCTTCTTTGTGATTCTAGCTGGCTTGTGCCTCTAGCTTTCCAAGTATGTAGGTACTACCAAGAGCCTTCATATGTTTGGGATGTTTTCCAAAACAAGTCAAAGATACAAGTCAAATATATTAACTAGTTATTGTGGAGCAAATTTTTTTTCCCTTCTAACCAAAAAATATTTGTGAACAATACATTCATTATCACATGGCAATCCTTGAAGAGATCAGAACTTGTGCTGGGCATTAATAAGTACACAGAACAAAATAATCCACAGTATGCATTTAAATGCAGGAACAGGAGTAATTTTATTTACCTCAAGGAGGGTATATTAAGTTCTTAAAGACACGCAAACTTGCACTAAGGTCCAAATAAGACAAAACTTATGAGCAAACTCACCTTGTTTGTTTCTTTTCCTATTCTGTTGCTGAGAGAAAAATTGCAATTCAAATTGTTACTTTATAGCTGTTTATTCCTCTTTAGCTTTTTCTTAATTTCTGTTTCATAGTTTCTGGGGAAAAGAAATCTTAAAAGAACTCCTTTCATACTATATTTTATAGCAACTCCATGGATTACTACTGTAAAATTGTTCCACTACTCTTATAGACCTATAAAATCTTTAAGTAATCTTTCCTAGAGTGGTAAAACATTTATTTTTCAGTAAAGTGAGCAAATAGGACACACATAGGGATCAGAGCTGTTGGGTAAGGAGTTACTGCACTGACTTTAACTATGATTTAAGATCCTTGAAGAAGGGAAAAGCTGAAGATGGGGTAGAAGAGTCAATTATGATTCAACAAGAGAGGAAAGCACAGAGAATGGAATAGATGAAATATGCATACAGACCAAATCAAGAGAAAAAAGTTTCAAGGGAAAAAAATCAGAACAGCACTGAAAATTTGACCTTTTACTGAAATTGTTTTGAAATCAAGGAAGACCTCTTCTGACTTGCATTCTTTGAGTTTGGTTTGTAATGGAAGTCATGGTACAGACAGCTAAAAAGAAGTGTGATTGGAAGTGCTTAAATTACTTTAAGTATTTCACTTCAGTTTTGATAAAAGATTTCTTTGTGTTATATATATTAGAACATTATATGGACATATATATTAGAACATTATGTGGATACTATTTTTACAGATACACTAGCATGGCCCTAAGGTGATTCCAAATACAATTGGTAGACATTCTGGATGTGATTGGTTGAATATAGTTTTAGCCATTTAAAAATTAAACATCTAACCCAAACTACTTGTATAGGCTCTCCATACTCTCATTGCAGTAGACAAATATCTCCAGAGGATGATTCAGCCCGTGCTGAGTTTGATGTCTAAGATATGTGAGATCTGTTATTGTTTGGAGATGTCACTGTTTATCTACTGTATATAAGTAGAGTCTAAGCATTCACTTTTGGACAGTTAAGTCAGGAGATAAATTCCACTTTCTCAGTCTACATTAACAGACCTCATAACACTCATCTTTCTTTAAGAGAAAGATTTGTGTGGTTGTCAGTGTCTGTTAAAGATTTGTTACAATTACAGGGAAAATACAATGGTTTTAACTTTTCTTTTGTAGACAGTTCAGTAACAGCAAAAAAAAAGCCATGTTGGGAAATTACATAACAAACCGCAAACTTCATTAGAAAGAGTTTGCAAACTACCTTCAGACAAGTTGAACAAGTTGGCTAAGAATTCACCTTTATAATTTCTTAATAATTTATAATACATACTGTGCAAGATTTTTTTTCTAAGGAAACCATTAGCTTTTTTTTGTTCAACTCTAAAATACGACTCCCTGGTAGGTGCTGCATGACACATTACACCTGTCATGTTTGCATGCTCTGTGAGAAAGGACATAAGTTTCCCTTGTTTGTTTCTCTCTGCTTTCTGTTATTTAATTTTAATTTTGAATGTTTATTATTACTATTATTTATTTTCCTACTGGAACAGAACAGTACCCCAACATTGCTTATGAAGTTGCATCTATAAACTGTGGTATGAGCATTGACGTCAACCTTATTGTTACATTTATCACTTATAATTGCTCCATTAATACTGGTTGTTCACTCTGTGGCATTTTAATTGTTTGGACAATAAAAATAAGTGAAACAGGATCACTTTTGTCCCTCATAGATCTGTCAGCATTTCGTTACTTGATATCATCCCAAGAACAAGTCAGCATAGTATCTTCTCAGCTCCTACTGTGCCAATGCTACTGTACCAGGAGATGGGCTGAGATCCTGGGTATTTGTTACATTTATAGAAACTTTTCTATTCTTTTGTCTGGAACATTATGGCAATTCTTACTTAAAAGGTAGATCTCTAACTAGCCTTAAAGAAAGATTCTCACCCGAAAGTTAAATGACAAAATGTCACTCTGTCCCACAACAGAGTCTGCCACTTTCTTGTAGACCTTGAAGTAGTTTGTCCTCCTGTGCTGAGAGCCATTTATTTCTCATGTCATCCAATAGTTGTCTTCTCAAATGCCTAATAAACAGTTACTACAATGTGAACCAGAGCGCAGGTCCTGTTCCACTCATCAGTTCCCCATTCACTGGGGTGCAGAACTATGTCCCTTTTGCATGCTTTGTTGTCATGAAAATTCAGATTCCTAGCGGAACAGATTCTGAAGCAAAGGTTAAGACAGTGGTGGGTAGTGGAGGATTCCTCTCCCCTCCACAGCCACCATACTCCATCTTTTGCACACCTACTGTCTTAGGCGTAGGATTTCACTCTCTTCCAAATCTTCCACATATTGTGTGTTTGTTTTCTTTCTGGTTTTTTTTTATTTTTTTTTTAAATAGCCAGGACATTTTATAAAACAGAATGGTTTTCGAAGAAAGCAGCAGCCCTTGTTCTGTATTTTAAGGAGAACCTAGATATGAGTGATCTGTGCTTTAGCAAACTAACAGAGTTAAGCCCTTAAAGTTCTTAAGCTTTCTAAACAAAGAAATAACTATTATTTTTATTTTGATCCCAGTGAGCCAGACACTGAGGTACTCCAGCACTCTTCCACACTTCCTAAGGGATGCGTGAGTTACCTAGGAAGTTTTAGAGTTGGCTTCTCTAGTTTGCCTGCCTGCAAGGTTGGGTAGCAGTTGGAGCAGAGGCTTTTGAGATCACAGTTTTGAATTTATGTCCCCTTTTAGGCCCACAACATCCTTGAACAACAGTCTTGTTGAACATTCTTGAACATCAGAATGTGTGGATACTGATGGTGTTTAATGAGACCTGTGATGTCAATTTTGTTTTCTTAAGTCCTTCTTCCCTACTGTTACAGGATTTCAAGACAGTTGATCTGAATTTGCAGCTGTCTTTTTATCTAACAATAAATTATAAACACAAGCATTGCCTGGAATGTTTTAGAAGAATCATAGGAGGACCACAAGTTGCTCAAAAGCCTCCAATTCAAGTAATCTGAGGATGCTGAAAAAAGTTTCCAGAGATGTGTGGTTATATTCATCGTTATGTGCATTTTTTCCAACATGACTAAAAAAGCTTTTGGGCCAGTCTTGCATTCCTGCTCACCTAATCCAAACAATGACACTGTGCAATCAGTCACAGTGAACGAAGTGTGCTTTGTAAGCAGTCAACACTTCTCATTTTCTGAGCCCTGTCCAGGTCCACTCATCATTTATCTATCTGCTAAGAAACACGGCAGGCCCCTTCCTGATTTCTGCTGGCTTTCCTGCTTTGAAAAGCACGTCTTGAAAGTACTCTCTGATAAGTACAGAGTACTTTGTCACTACCAAGTATTTAACTTGTGATCATTCTTGGGTTCGTATATCTTTCCTCAAAGATATCTCTATATAAAGATGAATATATAATATTGTTTTTTGGGAGAGTTGGGCAAATGTGCTATTTATACGGCAAAATTATAACAGATGCCAGCGAAAAATGGTCTTAAATTGCCGGTAAGGAACTAGGCAACAGCCAGAGCCGAAGCAGAAGTGCATCTGAGCAAAAGAGAACAGTCAGGGTCCTGCAGAGTCCAGTGGCAACCTGGGGGTGGCAGGGTCTGCCAATGGATGTCCATCAGGGCAGGGTCTGTCAGCCAGGGCCTATGCCTGGGAGCCAGGAGAAGGGCAGCCATTTGGGGCACTGAGACAACCCCATCCTCAGGCACTCCCTGGGAATGCTGAGGTTGAGGCTCAGCCAAGATGTGGGCCTGTGGGTGTGGGTTGTGTCAGGATTTGGGCCTGGTGAGAGGAACCAGGGTCAGACACGGTGGCAGAAAGACCCAGCAAGGCTGAGGGCGGAAGCCTCAGTTGAGGCAGTCCCCAAAGGAAGGGGGTTCAGCCCTAGCTAGAGCATTTTCCAGCTTTTCCTTTGGAGCAACTCCTGCCACGGGCAAGCCAGCCCTGCCTGCCACTGTCTGAAGCCCCAGTAAGACTGTGCTCAGGACAAGTCCCATGAAGGACGTCTTGAACAGCTAATAGCAATCTTTGTATCAACAGGAACATATATAGTATTGCTGCTTCTGCAATGCCTTAAGTATGTGAGGCATTTTATTGACAAAGAGTGAGATAAATTTAGGTACAATGTGCAAGGCAGCGGTTTCACAGAGATGAATGCCATGGGCAGGGTTCCGCAAGCAGTCCTCTGTGGCCAAGTTCCATCTGCAAGGCACAGCCACAGTAGCCACTAAATGAGCATGGAAAGGAAAAAGCCACTGGCCACTTAAGATCAACACTCAGGAAGTTCCAGTGCTAGTGGCTCATCTAAAACTGATACCAATTTGCTGACTTTGTCTTCCTACTCTGAAGATGCTAGATGGAGAGCCAGGGTATATGGACATGCAGAAAAACCTGGGAATGACTAACTCATTCTGATGGACAGAGGAGGCTGGAAAGAACATACCCCATGTGCCTTTCAATTTTCTCACTAAGTGCTGGCCAAGGCTTCCGAAGGACCTCATTGCTGCTTGGTCCTTAGCTTCCTACTCCAGCCATTGCTAACTGCTTTGCAGCATCAGCAATCTATTTGGCTAAGGCTTCAGGACTTAAGGGGAAGATGCCAACATAGGTGCACCTTGCCAATGAAGTCATCTGCATGCAAAGCAAAACCCAATGCCTTGCTTGAGCATTATGGCTCCACTAATGGTACTCTTGAGTCCATGAGACTCAACATGAGAAAGGAAAAAAGTGGAAGTATGCTTGTGAGCTTACTAGGAACTGGGTTCAGAATTCACAGCTCCTGCCCTAGTCTAATATCTATGAAACTGGGACATCCTACCACATGAGAAGACAAAATCGGAGCTACCCCAATGGCACCTATTCCTGGATTAGAGCAGTCTTTGACTTGGTCAGAAACCAGAAATAATCCAGCTGCTAGGGAAAAGACATTTTCCCCATGGGTAGCAATGACTACCAGTTTCTGTTACACTCATACCCAAAGGCAGCTGTCATTCCAAAGCTCTTGCCTGTCATCAAAACTTAATTTGTGACTGAGAAAAGGAGCAATTGATAGACTGAAAAACAGTCTTCTATCTGAAATCAGAGGAGCTACTGCAATCCAGGTGTCACTGTCATTTTCATATTATCTGAGTGAAAGCAAAACATCTCTTTCTTACACTAATCATCAAAAAGCACATTTGGGAAAAATGAGAATGTTCATAACCTTAACATTCCTTATTCTTGAATTAATTACAGTATATTGACTCAACTGTATGCTTGAAAATGTAATATTTTGGTACACATGGAATTATTTACTGCATAAAATAAACTAAAGTAATTCATATTTTTTAATCAGAGGAAAATACTGTGCATTAGTAATCAGATACACATGTATGAAGAGAAAAGGCTTCTGAGCAACTATTTTTGAGCTCTGGCTTAGGCACAACCTTGCACCTTTTTGAGAAGCAGCTGCTTTCAGAGCATACCTTCCCCTGTCTTCTTTTCTTCTGATAAATTCATATAGCTTGTTAGTTTGTTTTATAAATTCTGCAGAACTTAATCCAAAGTGCTTGAGGATCTAGAGTAAGTTTCTCCCCTATAGTAAACATACATATCTGTTAACAATAATGTAGAAATCAATTCTTTTTTATGATATTTTGCTATGTTACTTACAAATCATGCTGCTATATCCTTACTGTTATTTGCCTAACATCCTAATGTATCATAGAATCATAGAATGGTTTGGTTGGAAGGAACCTTAAATATCATAGAATTATAGAATGGTTTGGGTTGGAAGGGGCCTTAAAGATGTTGAGTTTCTCATCTACCAACACCCCCAAGTCATTCTTAGCAGGGCTGCTTTTAATCCATTCTTCACCCTACCTCCATTTGTGCTTGGGATTTCTGTATCCCAGTCGCAGGACCTTGACTTGTCCTGACTGGACTTTATGAGGTTTGCATGGGCCCACCTCTCCAACCTGTCCAGGTCCTTCTGGATAGCATCCTTTCCCCCCAACATGCTGACTGTGCCACACAACTTGGTGTTATCAGCAAACTTGCTGAGGGTGTACTCTATCCCACTGCCATGTCTCTGATAAAGATGTTAAAAAGCACTGGTCCCAGGAAGAATGCCACACATCACTGGTTTCCACTTGGACATTGAGACATTGACCACAATCCTCTGAGTGCAACTATCTAGCCAGTTCCTTATCTGCTGAGTGGCCCATCCATCAAATCCATGCCTTTCCAATTTAGAGACCAGAATGTCAAGTGGGAGAGTGCCAAATGCTTTGTATCATTTAAAAGATAAATTAATTCAAAAGGAACACAAATGTTAGTTCAAAGCTGGGGTCTATGTTGTAATATTCATTCTAAACTACAGTGGAAATGAGTGAGAGCTCATTTCTTATGAGTTTCCAAAAAGCCTTGCTGAGTTCTCCCTCCTAGGTGGTAAGCAACCAGTGCTCCAAAGCTCAGTTGTTTCACTCCTTGTTCCCTTTAGAATTCACGAGCTTTCTGGCTAGTGATAAGCTGCCTCTAGGGTTTCTAATTAATAAATGCTGAGACCACAGAATGCAAAGCAATAACCTAGTAAGGGTTCATTTTCTGGTTCAAATGAATCAAAAAAATTTCAGTCATTTAACTTTGTCGTTCCATGTTTAATGTTGAATCAACTGTTGCCTGTCTAAATCATTCAAGTTTTATGCCAAAACAAATATCATCTGTCTCCTACAGCTGGCACGCTGTTGGCTTAAAAATATAAAGCTGGCATGTAGTCTGTATCCTGTGTCCTGAGTACTTCGGCTCAAATACAATTGATTGTGTGCCCAGGATTGATTTTTCATTGAATATATATGTCTCGGTCATCTGGCAGTACACGGATATGAGTGACTTGAAAGCCACAGATACTTCTAATCTCTGACTAGCTCCTTTTTTTCTTTCTTTCTTTTATTTTTTTTCCCCCAGATAACTGTCGCTTTAGGTTCAAAAGATAAGCTGTAGTTTAATTTATGAACTTGAATTAACTATATAGGAAGTTTCACATTGACTTCATAGGTTCACTTTCTCCTACATAAACAAACATAGTCATTAGTGATAGCTCTCTGATTCTGCCTGAGCTCTTAGAAGCATCTGGCCTTTTAGTTTCCTGATAGAAGGCAGGCATTTTTGCCTTGGTGTAATAACGTGTTATTGTAATGACTTAATTACCCACAAAGCAAAGTGATGGGCTGACACAATAGCCATAAAACATTTGGAGTCTGGTTGGGAAAAAACACATCCAGGGAAAAGATCAAACAAGAGTTTGTTTTCCCTTTCTTTCTTTTCTTGAAAATGCTTATGGTAAATAAGGCTCAGAAGACTTTTACAGTGTGAGAAACCTTAATTTGCTATTTCAGTTGCTAAGTATGTAAAGAACTATCGGATGAGATAATTATGTCACCAATAGAATATAGCAGAACTTTTTTGCAATTTATATATATATATAAAATCACAAGGGAAATGTGTAATAACATTGTTTCTATTAACTTGCAGAATATGAGAACTAAAATTCAGGTAATATAAATGTAATACACAGTACAGCATAAATTAACACACTTGACCTTGAGGCTTGATAAAGTATGTGCATTAATGAAGGCAAACCGCAAAACTATTTAGTCACATGCTGTTAATCTTTTTGGTTTTAGCAATTCTCCTTTTAATATTATTGCTTAAAAGCAGTGAGAAACCCATGATGTAGCTCATGCCTTTAAACTTGTAACAGTAGAATAGCAATAGCGAATTTGGAAATTATTTTGCATTCCTATTATAAATATTGCTCGCATTCCTAGCTCGACTAAAATGCATGGCAATTTGGTTGTTGTTTTATTAACTTTAGCTGTGCACACTTCTATTTGAAACATGGGGTTTTGACAGTAATTACGATTTTGCCACTAAAGCTGCTTTAGCTAAGTGCTTGGGCATATGTTAAATCTCATACACATGTGTAGCTCCGTTGAAAACAATAAATCTAGTCAGGTTGATGTTTATTGGCTTGTGTGCTTTCCTGAAGTGGAATATAAGGTTGTACAAAAAAACACCTTTAGCCTAGATACAGACAGATTTTATAGACAACACAGAGCTATAAGAATAACAAAATTCATCAAGCTCCTCTGTGGTCTTATAGGCAGCAGAAATGTGCCATTGGTGATGGCAGCTCCAATTTTACAGTTTATTTAAAAGCAGGGCTGGGAGAGGACTGTTGTGCATGCAGGCTGCATCTGAAGTTTCAATCCTTTGAGAGAGGAATGAGCAGGTTTTGGTCACCACTCTGAGATGAGTCTCTGTTTTGTACCTTTGCCTTTCTTGCCTGTCCCTCTGCTTGGATTAAATGGGAAGAGAAGCGTCCACATGGCAGTGAGAAATTTTATCCCAGCACTGCTCACCCCACTGGCCTCACCACTGCTGCTCCTCTCCCACTGGTGTGTTCCTTCTGCAAACTCACAGTGAGGGGGTGAGGAGGTTCCTCACTGCAACTTACAGGAGAGTAAAAAAACACAACCAAAGCAAACACAAAACCCAACTTGGTTTTCAAGCAATTCCACTACTTAGACATGGGTGATTTAGGAAATCAGTTTGCCCTCTGGAGATTCTCAGAGATTAGGTTTCTCTTCCAAACCGGGTGCTGACTGAAGGGCAGTTTGCAGAGAAGACGCATTCCTTCTCTAGGAAAACTCAGTAGCTTTAATATGCAGCCAGAGCCGGACAAAGCAAAAGCAGGTGCTCTGAGCTGGAGGAAGGAGGTGGGGGGAGATGGTGATTTATGTTTAGAAAGGTTAAATGTTTTTTTCCAGACTTAGGAATGTTCTTTTTTTATATATTTTTAGTAAAAGGTTTCTGAAGGGAAAAAACTTGTGGTTTCAAGAGGATTTTTTCCCCAAGACATAGTACAGTTGTGCAAGAAATCTTTATTTTGTCTCTCCAAAATTTACTTCTCAAAACTGGAATACTTGCTTTTTTGTTTCTTCACTTTATTCACTTTATGACACCATTCATATTCCCCTTATTTCTTGGTAGGCACACGAGGGAAAACACAGGCACTGTGCTGCTGACTTGGGCATTTTAACAAAGTGTAGTGGCCCTGATCTACACGGGTATTTGATGTATGTGGCCATTGCTGTGAAAAGCTGCATTTAATTACTTTTTTCTCCTCAAACATAAGGACTCTATTTTTATTTTTTTAAAACAATAACAAATTCCACAAGCGGGTCTCAATTAATTTGTATTTATTTTATCTTTTATTATATATATATGCATACATACACAAAACCTACCTCCCTCCCACTCTGCCTCATTTTCAAGCTAGGCTAACATTTTAAGAAAAATATTTTATAAAAGACTAATCCCATTATTAAGACATGCACTTACCCTCTGCATAACTTCCACCCAGTATAATCTAGAATAGTTGTGAGGGAGAGTTCTGCATCCTTTGTTGTTTTTTCATTTGATTGATTTGTTTCATTTATTGATTCATATAAACCGCAGAAATGTTCTCAGAAACAGCTACTGCCCCCTACTTCCCACTGAAGCAGTTATTTTCTATTCCCTCATGAACTGATGAAGAAGAGAAACAGTTGGAAAAGAAGCAGTAAGAATCCCTCCGCTCTCTTCCCCAAAGCCCTAGGAACTCTTAATACAGCAGATAAAAAACCTAAACTAGTAAGTTAAATACATCTGTGGGTAAATTTAAGGTGACCATTTCTTTTGCATGAAAGATTCTTTTGGTTCTAGAGGCACTTCCTATTATTACAATAAAGACTATGTTTGCCTATCAATCATACCTAGAACTGGAGGACCTCTATAAGTCCACCTTTCTACACCTAAGTGGTAAAATTGATTCATGTTTTTCCTCTGTCCTTTCCACTGAAACTTATAAAAAGCACTGCTACCATGTAATTACTAAATTACAGGCTAGGCTGTTCACCTGGTAGAAAGTATCCTCTGCAGTATATTAATGTCCCTAGCACCATGCTGAGGAACAATTTGATCGTAATTCCTCAAATAGGATACAGTTACTTAACTGTCTGCCATTGAACCCTCTTTCTCTGTTTCATCACTGTTTGGTGCTTGTAGCTTATCTGAATTATGTGGTCAACAGTATGACATATGGCACATGAAGAGGTTGGTTGCTGTTGAGAGTAAGGTCTATGAAATAACATGATTTCAGCTGAATGTTTATCTGATTGAACTAGTAAGAGACAGGGAGTTTTATTCCATTTAACAAAAATCTGAGTGGAAAAAAATGGTTTCTATTACTTCCTTTCCAAGTCTACGTAAATGATGAGGTCTTCACTACCTCACATGGCATTTCTCAAAATATGGGGTTATAGTACATACCAGGTTGACTGGGGTAGAGCATCACTGCCATCCAAAAACGACATTGCTTTTCCAGTAGGGCAGAGAAATATGTGTCTTGAGTAATGTATAGCAAAAGAAATCTCTTTATGGCACTTTTATTTTATTAATGTTTTCTTTCCACTTCTAATGACTTACTTTTTTCCTCTCCTCTCTGCATTTTTCTTTCTCCAGTTCCGCAATCTTTCCTTTTCTACCCATCTTTTTGGATTTATGGTGCAGATCATCATTTTAGGGAAACATCACATGCTTTTTGTGCTGAATTCAATCTTCACAGAGAGCTCTGTGGTTTTTGTGCTGCAAATCTTACAATTACATAAAGAGAGAAGTTTGTATAACTCACCTTCCTTTTCAATCACAATCACTATTGAGGAATCCCATCCTTTCAGGCTTTCTGAGAAGGAAAGTGCTAGGCCACAACCAGCTGAATCTCAGGACTGCCAGAGATAGAACAGTTTCTTCAGGACAGTGACAGGGCAATTTCTGTTGTGAGTGAAGAACAATATATTTTAACCTGTTTTTGAAAACAGTTCCTCTTTTATCCCTGTATGTTTCTTGCCTATCTTCTCATTACTTTGATCCTTCCTTCTCTCCTGCATATGCCTCTTCCTTAGCAAGCTTCTGAAAACTGTTCCAATTCTCAGGGTGTTTCATTAAGTCCTCCTCAAATAACAGCCCCAACCTATAATGTTTTCCTTTGTTTTATTTGGAAAAGACGACGTTTGGGTGTAAATCACATGCAGGGCAATGTAACTGTAACTGTTACAATCTGTAACTACAGATAGAAGAACAAAGAGCTTATGAGAAAGGAAAATGGAGGAAAACATTGCAGGGATCTTTTCACCAGTGCATAGGCAATGGAAGTACTTAATTAGTGTGCTTTCCACTGCTTGGTATATCCTTTAAAATTATTCTAAGCACAAAACCTGGACAGAGTGAAGAGAGGTAACTATACCCAGTATCAGAGACGGCTACTGCAGTTACTCTAGGCTGTGTACCTATAGCATGCTAGTTTATATATCACTAATTGTGGTTCCTGTTCATGTCCAATAAGGGCCTCCATATTCACTATGCAAGTGCATACCAACATCATGGGCTGAATCTCATTTCAGTGGCTGACCCAAAGGAGAGTAAAAAGAGTTTTGGACACATTTAAACTTCCAGACTTTTCAAAAGCCGGGAAACCTTTTGTGAAGTGACCAAAGTACCCTTGAATATGGGCAGGAAATGAAGACCTCTGAAGTCCATGCTTTTGGGCTAACTCTTGAAATGGGCTTAGAAGGATGTGATGAGGAAATATTTATGTCATTTTAAGTGGAATATGAAGGTATAATGGTACCATAATTAAAACTGTGTATCACTTTGTAGGAAGCAAATCTGTACTTTTTGCTGAAATGCACAGTTGCAGTAAACCAACAGGGTTGCCTGAGAAAATTCAAATGAAGTTGTACTGACTCACCTTCTCCTAGCTGTTTTCAAATTCAGTGACTTGAACAAAAAAACCACCTGCATGTATTTACAGCAGTTTTACAAGTACATGTAGTACTTAAATGTGCAAATGCTCATTTGCCACCAAATGTAAGTTGGTGTGGACAATTTTAGCTGAGTTCATCCTGAGAACAAATCGCGCTTCTTCTCCATACTCTTTAGGTCATCTAGTAGATGGCAGACACATATCCTGCATTTGCTGTAGCTGTTGTTTTTTGTTGGAAAAGGTATCCAGGGTTTCGATATAATCAGTCACTCCTTAATTGATTTCAAATGTTGAGATTCAACGTAACATGAATTGAACCACTGAACTGTATTTCACCCTGTACAGGTTTTCTTTATAGTCATATATTTTCTCATCCCCAAGGCTGTGGGATACAGAACTCATGTGATACTACACTCCTGGCATAGCTGTGTGCACTGAAGTGAAACATATTGTGTGGGTCATGTAAAGCGGAAGCACTTATTTCCTTTGGAGACAGTGACATCTGGAAACCCTGCCTCTCTCATTACGATGAGAAGGATCTCATCTGGAGAGAGCTGAAAAGCTGCGAGCGTCATTTCTGCATATCGTCATTTTCCCAGCAGAGGAGTCCTTTCAAAGTCAAATAACTCACTTTACAGATTCTGACATGTTTAATGAGAAGTAAAGTAAATGCTATGTTGCAGATGCAAAGGTCCAAAAGCATAATTTTATTTCATGCCAGGCACACCCCTCTCATTCCAAACATTTAATTGGATCCACCACCATGACAGGAAATGGAATCACAAGCAATCAGAAAAATGCAACATGTAAGGGAAGAGGGCAAGAAAATAGCACACAGCCTATGAGGACTCTGTGCCTCTAAAAACTACTGAACCAACCTCAGATAATCCCCTTTGTTAGGTTTAAGTGGGAGAGGAGATTTTCTTTTAACAAATCAGGTGCAAAGCAACTTGGCAACTGCAAGTAGCAATTCAGGGAGTGAACAAAGAAAGAGTCCTTACTGTCATCACTCATGCAGAGAGAGAGAGGAGAAAGTGAGGGGAGTTTTATTGCCATCATGTCCAGTATCAATCACCATATGTCAGTAAAGATTACTCTTTGGGCCAAATCCAAAAAGCTAGTCAATTAAAAAAATCTGCTTTTACTAAGCACTTTCTACTTCATCAGCCAAAGATGGCTGCATCACCAGTAGCAGAACTCCTTTATACTATGAACAATGCTTCAAATCTTTAATTGTTCCTAAGTTTACTTTTTCATATATGCATGGATTTTTTCTGCAAAGTTATCAAGATTTTGTCCAAGATATCTGATACAGGCCAACCAACATTTGACTAACTAAACCTACTCCCCATTCAACTTATTCTCCACCACGTTCTTGGACTGGAGAAATAGTTCTAATGGAATATTAAAAAAAGTAGTTTCATATTTCTTGTCTAAAATATTCCAGAAGGCTTTTTACAAACCATGACAGAGAGAGGAAATAGCTGATGGAGATATTTTTCACAGTTGGCTAACCACAATATATAAACATACAGTTATGATAAATATCAATACTTTTTTTTTTCTCAATTAAAATATGCATTACATAGCACCCCGAGGACTGCTGCATTCTGACTATTTGCAGACTTTTAAATTTCCATTGTTTGTAATTTTTAAATATGATGGGCTTGAAGAGCCATGGGAGTTTGAATATGAATTTTCCTCAGTGATTGTCTGACTGGTTAGAACTCAGAAATGAATTATACACTTTCTTGAAATGTGCTAGAATGTCAAACTTCTTCCAAGAGACTTCTAAAAAAGCTTGGAGCAGATACAGTGTTAAATTTTCATGGTCTTAACTACATTTTAATGGAATTTCTCTGAACTTTGTTAATACAGAGTTTAGGAGAACATAAAAGCTACTGCTCAGTGTAATACAAACTTCACCTTTTGAAAACAAGGAAATGCAATTAAGCTACCCATCTTGCACTGTATGCCTTCTCTGTCCCTGCCCCTGAGCCCCCTGCTCTCTCCTTATACTCATGTCCCCTATACATGCACTCTGACCAAAGCAAGCATCTGAGAAGCATCTGGAAGCGTTATGAAGAGCTCATTGTACAGGATTTGTATGAGGGATCCCTTATTCACACAACCTGGTGACTTGCTCAGCTTTGTTTATACTCAGCTCTTGGTCAGGAAGTACGCCAGTATAATCCTAGCTACTACATCAGCATTAATTTCCTTGGAAAGTGTTCATAAAATAAAACTGGAACCTGCATATAGATTCTTAAGCACCTTGAAATTGTCTTTTGCATCCAAAAATATTGATGTCTGGGGTTATAGCTACACTATGAGATCTCTGTATGCTCAAAGCTTTCAGCTCTGAGTACACATATAACTGAACACAGCATCAGGATGAGATCCATGCAAATTCTAGGTCCTTCCTTATGACCTCCTGCATTCTCATTTTCTCATTTACCTGGAAGAGAATTCTGGTTTGCAGGAGAGAAAGTAGGCATAACACTTTTCAGTCATTGCCCAGTCTGGATGACCAATGGCTCAGGACACAGACATATACACTTTCTGTTCAATTGTATATGTCCACATGAAACTTGCCAGATGAACCCCATTAGGCAGGAGGTAGGAATAGTACAGATTCTCCAGAGGCCTCAAACATGAAGCTTTGCTTACCATCACTGGGAGCAATATGTCTCTCTGATCTTCCCAGGCACTGTGTCAGAGCATGCATGGAGCTCCTTTGCTCCTCAACAGACACTAAGCCTCAGCATTCACATGAAGCTTCTTTCAAGTCATTTTCCTGGCTGGCTTTGAGCTTCTAACTTAAACCTTGAGAAATTTTGTATGTTAACCATTTCCCCCGACCTTTTTGCCTAAAAGTCCGTGGCTTGAGACATATCTGAAAGGTCTTGTTTCATTTTGGGACAGGTTGAGACAAGGTTTGAGCCTTAGTTACACATATAAAATGAAGGATAAAGTGGTTTTGTGTGTTGCTTCATAGTATGGAAGGGGGGCACTCTGGAATCGATTGCTAAAATAACCTTGGAAATGGGACACTAACCCTGCCTTGAAGCCTCAGGAGACTAACAATTTTCCAAACAGTCAGAGTTGTATGTGAATTTTGAAGTACTTGGAATAGCCATCTTTGAAACAGTAAACCACTGTTAATCCCAGCTATAACTCAGTCTTTATTCTGGCACTGTTCCCATTTAATTCTGTGACATTTTTGAGTAAAGAATGATTAAAAACTAAGTATGAACATCAGAATTTTTCCATATACTATAATGCTGAGACACTGCATGCTGCCATGTCAACTCCAGAAATGCATGTTTTCCAGGCAAGACTTCCCAGTTTGATGTATAGTTTACTGACCTCTTCACACTCCCTTCCAAATGTAGCTGTAATGAGGAGTTACTTATGGCCATATGTTTAAATTGAGGACTTCTTTCATGCGTGTCTCTAGGACACAATTTAGCAGTTGCCATTTGAGTTTCCTCAAGTTTCATGGGTGAAAGAACTAACAAAAAATCTTATAAGTTTGTGGTACGAGAAGCATCAGGCATTTCCCTAATAGATTTTACTCTTAGATCAATGTTTTTTTTATAAATTGGATACATAGATCTACCATGAAAATATGTCAGACATGCAAAATTTTCCTGAAAAATATAAAGGATCAGATACTCTTTGTGAGAAGTTTTTGTATTTATTTGGCATGCCACTTCTCTGGAAGATCTGTTTTCCTGCAAGACTCCTTTCTACTTCCAGAAGTTTATACAAGGAGCATCACATTTTATCTTCATGTTGCCTGCTTGAAACATGAACTGTATATTTATTGAGTTTTTTCCTTCATGCTTTAAGCTTTAGAAAACTGTACTGATGCCATTTCAGTTTCTATCTGTCCATAAAGTAAGTCCAAATTCATTTTTTAATCAGTGCAGAATTATATTTTTTCTTTTTTCAAACATACTTAACTTCAACCCTTTGGACTAGTCAGAGATTTAGAAAGAAATTTGTTATTAGAATAATCACTCAACAGATCATGGTCTAACTAGGAAAAATTCCTTGATCCTCCCATCCCAAGAACATTCCTATACGGTGAGGGTCAACTTCTATTTCCTCCTGACATAAGTCTCTTCTGTTTGTTTAATATTTGGTAGTGTAGTTATTCTGATACTTCTGGATTATCCCAAGGCATCCAGTAACAACTGCTATATACATGATAGGAATGTTACATGCAGTGCAGATATCAGCATTTCTATGTTAAGGCTATCTGATTATCTTTTTATAGGATTTCAAGGGTTTTTTTTTTCTATGCTAGTACTCTAAACTAAATTTTTCTGGTTTAGAGACTCTCAGAGCTCATTTTTTAAAAGTTTCAGAAAAAAAAAAATTAGGAAGGTTGTTTCTGAGGCTGGAATGAGGGCATCTTACATTTGATATCTTCAACTCATAAGTAGGAATCATTTAGAGGAATTTGTGTCCTCATTTTTAGAATAAAATTTCAAAATTCAATTAAAAGAGGAAATAGACTTGGAAATGTCAAGAATGCAGTTTGGGAGTTACTTTGAAGAACAGATCAGGAAAGTCGGGAGTGTGAGAAAGTAGTGTTTATCAGGAGATAGCAACAAGAAAGTCAATCTGGGGACTAGACAAGAGAGATGAAGGCAGAAAGGACATCTTGTGTTTGGGATCACATATGGGGATCAGATAAGGGGAGAGGATTAGACAGAAGAAAGACATAGCAGCAAGAGAAGAAGAAATCATAGAATCATAGAATGGTTTGGGTTGGAAGGGATCTTAAAGATCATTGAGTTCTAACCCCCCTGCCATGGGCAGAGACACCTCCCACTAGAGCAGGTTGCTCAAAGCCCCATCCAACCTGGTCTTGAACACTTCCAGGGATGGGGCATACACAGCTTCTCTGGGGAACCTGTTCCAGTGTCTCACCACCCTCAGAGTAAAGATTTTCATCCCATTATCTAATCTAAAAGAGAAGCTTTCTTGGTAGACAATTCTTACAGATTAACACTCTCACTACAGAACTGACCTTTTAAATGTCCGAGTCCATGTCTCCCAAGAGATATTTGTGAAAAATGTAGGAGAGTGTTGGACCACCTTTGTCCAAGGCCTGAGTCATTACTCAGTCACTGCTTTTCCCACTGTCTCTGCAATGTCTGGCAGAAGTCTGTTCTGATTATCCAACCTGTGGGCAAATGAGGTTTGAAATAAAGGAATTTCTGGGTATTTTCAATAGGTCTTATGGCACTTTGTGAACCTCTAAATAATGAGGTGCGGTACAAGAGTTGGAATAATTTGTTCTTTTTACTCTACCAGTTTGTCTTATCATGGGTTTGTCTTGCTGTTATAGAGCTTGGAAGGTCATTAAGAAATTAATTCCCTTTCAGAGTCTGGTTTCTGGGAGTCCAACATTGGACTTACACATCCATTTCTCTACGTGAATTTAACACATACTACCTTCACCTATTTCTGTGTGACAGGCTCAATATCCTCATTCATTCACTGGGAGATTTAAAGTACTCATTCTTCTTTGTCTTCACTGTTGCTTTTTCAGTATCTGCATTTTCCACGTTTGGTTTGGTTTTTTTTTGGCTACACATTGAATTGTGAGGCCAGGTAACAACTTGCTAGTAAAAGAACAAATTTCAAACTCATAGAGACTTTAAGCCAGAAAGGCCAAAGGGACCCTGGAAAGGTTAGTTAGATGGCAACACTTAAGGAAAAAAAAATCTGTCCAGGCTTATCAGAACAATGTGTGAACTCTGACACCTCAGCCATTTACTGTCACTGTAACCTTTAAAGGCATGTTTTGTTCATTTTGGTTTTTGGTAAGCACCTCTGGATCTTTTTCATTTTAGACTTGCTTTTAGGAGGGGAAGAGTCATCCTCTGGAAATGCCTGTGTCTCTGTGTTGATCACAGAAAGAGTCAGTCTAAGACTATCTAAGACTTGTATAACCAGTTTCTGAGTTAAGTGAGGAAAATACATATTTTCATAGTTGTCTCTCAACCCATTACAATTGGAATTTTCCAAAATCTCACTTTCCTACTTGACATTTTTTCTTCCTTAGCAAGCATAATCTCATTAGTTTTAAAATTCTCCTTATGGAACTTCTCTTTTTCCTTGTGGAAATAAGAAAAAAAAAAGAACAATTTTCCTTTTGGTTTGGGGTTTTTTGTTTGTTTATCCTTTTTTGTTTGTTTGTTTGTTTTTAATCTAACTGTTCTTTGACATCTTTGTAAGTTGTCATGAAGGTGCAGAATGAACTTAAACAGAGAATGTCCATAAGACACCGCTCCATGATCCTGTGCCGTGACCTGCTTACCATTTTCACAGTGCAGAGACGTACACCAAATCTGCTTTCTATCATAAAGGCAGATGACTAAATGTAGTTGTGAAATAGGTTGTCTACTATAAAGGAATCCAGTAAAGATCAAAGAAAGTTTTGTGCTGTCTTTGTGTTATGAAAGCTCTTAAACACATTTCCTTTTGGCTGTGCATTCAACCTTACACAGACTTCTATGATGCAGAAGTCTGATGACGTTTTAATTATATCTGGGACTGAATTTCTAAGAAAATCAGCATTATAACCAGCCAAACCTCAGAAAAGAGTTTTCATTCTCTTTTTTTCCAACAATAATCTGAGATCATTTTATTTTGTGGCACCACAGCCATTCTTACATAGATCTGACTTTTGGAGGCCACATGTCTAAGGCAGATGGAAGCTACTGATTTTTCTGGCAGAATTAATCACTGCAAGTTTATATGATAAGGTCAGACTGTGTCCTACCAGGAGCAGAAATAACTCTTGTATGTTTAAAAGAAAGATGATAGACACCCTCTTAAATGGTCACTGAACAACTTGTATACCTATGGCTTACACCACATCATTAGCCAGATGTTTTTCAAGCTTGTTTGAACTACAACCCCTGTAAGCTTGTTACTGTTTTTCTGTTATGTGTTAAAGCTGTCAATCTGCTGATCATAACATAGCAGTCTTTAAGTGACACACAACAACACATAGACACATAACCCAAATTTACATCCTGTTCACACTGATACACACTTCTGTCAGTGGAGAAAGCAGGGTGAAAAGGTAAGCTGACTGTTCAGCATCAGAAAACAACCCTGTAAGAGCCAGTTAGGCCACAAGGTACAAATAACCTCAGCCTCTGGTTACATGCCACTCATCTGCTCCCTTAAGAAGATGGTTTAAGGGATTGGAAGCAGTATTTCAATGAATATGTCTGACTCTATAGTCCATATATCCCTACAAGGAATGCTGGGTTGGCTGAAGGGATTGCACCATTTCCATTTATACAGTGAAATTCCATCTTTTATAGGTAGTGTCTAGCTTTACTTTACAATCCAAGAAGCTGAAATGCTAATTCTAGACAAAGATCAGGCAGTTAGGTTTTTATTAATTATTAAAAACTTCATTTCCAACATACAAAGAACCTCAATCTAATTTTGGCAGACAAAATGCACATGCAGCTATTCATGCTCCAAATATTCCACTAATTTACATATACTGGAAATGAATCTGAGAAAATCATAACAGCAAGAGAGCATGAGGAATTTAATAAAGGATACAAATCAGGACTTAGTTAATTATCTGTGATGTTGTGAAAAATAAGCAACTTTTAAACATCTAATAATTTTTCACTGAATTTGAAAACATAAACTTTGTTTATTATATTGAAAAAGGCTTTTCATTACACATAAGAATGTGGTCTCAAGGGAACTCACATGGGTATAAGTTATTGAAAGTTATAGCTACAGTAGTCAAAGAGGTTGACTCAGCAAATATGCCTTACTGCCTACTTTCTGTCTGAAGAGGAATGCATTAGAGCTGATGAAGAATGTTTCTTCTGTATCAAACCTGAGTAGGGCCATAGACTGTCTACTAACATCTCCTCATGGCACTAATATTATGTAAACCATACAGAAAACTGAAATCTTAAACTAAGTCTAAAAGCCTTTTAAAGGATCTACTATAAGCATCCATCTTATTTTTCACCTAGTATCCAAAATTGTGTGGCAGGAATATTACTTTTGCCCCAAGTTCTATAAAGAAATTGAAAAATGACCCCACATAGAAGCCTACTTCTCACATATAGTAAAATTACATCTCCATAGACTTATTCTCTAGGAGCTACTCATTCTGACTGTATCGAGTTGATTAAAAAACAGAAGTCCAATTGCCAGTTACTTTTTATTCTGGGAGCCAATGGCATTTTACTGTGATTTTGTATGTTTGAAAGAATAGAAAAAGATATATGGCCAGCTTCATGTAAAAAGTTCTTCAATTCTGTTTGGACACGCAGGGTGATAGTTGAGTATCTCTCTCTGCCATCCTGAAGTACATCAATCTGCCAAAGCAATTCTGGGGCCCAAAGGAAGAAAGAAGCTGAACAGCATCTAATATAACAAGGCATTTGTATAATGTAACAAAATTATTTATCAGAGTTACATTATTTACTTTGAAAGAAAAATCTGGTTGAATTTTTCTCTCTCAGTACTGAGAGCACTCAAGAAATTTAGAAGGAAAGCTAGTACAAAAATATATTCCCTTCTTATTTTCTATATGGACATTTCTTATTCAAGCCTATAGCCTTACTTATACAGCAAGTTCCATTTCAGCCAGAGACAAGAATATTTATGTGTACATAGAGCCATCAACACCTCCTCTTGATAAGTGTAACAGGTGTAACAGTACATAATTAAAATTATCTAGATTTTTGGGGCATCTTCCATCTCAAAATAATAAAACACACTCAGGCATGACTAATCTATGAAATAAATGGTTCCAAGAGGGAAGTAAGAAATACTACAGGCATGACAGAAAGGAGCAGATCTTGACAAACAATAAGAAGATTTTTAATAAAAAATTGGGCTTTTTTCCTAATTTTCTTTCAGATTGTAACATACAAATTCAGCAGTGTTGTTTGTTCTAGTGTTTTCATTAGGACAAGAAATTTAATTTTCCTTGAGAGCAGGATCAAGAAAATAATGAAATGTTTGTTCTGAGCAAAATTTAAACTCTCCTGCTGTAATGTATATCAAGTGTTTACCAGTTATTTTCCCTAGAATCTTTTCAACATAGATACATCATAGATACAAAGCTGTTGTAAGTAGAGCATAGTAACTCTTGTAGTAATAGTTGTGAGAGATCTTCACTGTGGGTGGATGAAGAGTTAGTAATGCAGAGAGGGCCCACAAGGGGCTCTTCTCAATACAGCCACATTCAATAGTTGTATGAACCTGAAACAATAAGCTAAAACTGCTGAGGTTTTCAGACTACAAAAAAAAATCAAAGTGGTCTCCCTTAAAAATGAAATATGAGAGCATAAGCATTAAAAAAAGCAAAAATATAAGAAAAGGAAAATGGAATAAAGATTACTGAAAAAAAAATGAGAATATCTGAGCAGGAAGAAAAGCCCAGACTCCCAGACTCAAACATGCTCAAAATTTATATCATCAAATAATCTATGAACCAGGGCTCTGGAGGAACTGGCATAGGAGGTTCCAAATCCAGTAGCAAGTAATTTGAGTGAATCTGTCTCATCTGGGACAGACGAGAGGGAAGATATGGGACAGATCTGGGCAAATATAATATACATATAGGAGAAGAGAAAGCAAATCATATCTCTATAATGCTAAAAGACTTTAGAATAAATACTGCATCAAAAAATAAGTGAAGATAGGGATAAAAACTGGATAAAAGCAAGATGGATTTACCAAAGGAAACTCAGGGTACCTTTTATGCTAAGACAGACCTTGTAGAGAAGAAAAATGCAAAATATCTAATTCTGTAGTTAGCAAAACATTAAGCCCAGTGGCAAATGGAGAATTACTACTTAAACTGCAGGAAATGACAAGTGCTAGAATAGCTGAACTTTTGAAAGAAGAGCCATCCAGACTGGTAGATAAGTAGCTAGGAAGCTGTCTTGAGAGTGACATTGTCTGAGGCTTATTAATCTGGGTTCTAGAAGTTTTCTGAATGGAGTTTGATAAATACGCAAGAGATTAGACCTGTAAGTGGATATCTAGACTTGAATCCAGATTTTCTATATTTTTAAGTGACTGCTAAATGTCACCTTCATTGAGGATTTGGGGGCAGAAGAGTGGGGAATAAAAGTAAGCACAATTCAAATTAAGTGAAGAATTGCTGGTTTGCTTTTCTTAGTTTTGAGAAAAACGTATTAAGTCCAAATGAAAAGACAAATTAAAGGCACTCTGATATATTTGAACAAGGGGTGTATGATGACAGGATTAACACATATTTTATGATTAACCAAAACAAATAGTAGTCACACATTTTTACCCAAGCTGGGTCTGAAATTCAGCATCTCTAATGTAGCATAACACAAGTAGCTTCCAGGAATACCGTAGTGAGGGACACGTCTTCGAACAGTCACACACTTATGCTCATAGAAATGCATTAACAGAACAGCATGCAAACCTCAGCAACAGGTGGGCATCCACCACCAGTGAAAACAGACTCATCCCCACCTCTGCAAAAAATTTACCAAATTGCAAAAGTGGCACAACTATCAACTTTACTACTTTTTTTTTTTCCTCAGTGCTGTGAACCATGCAAATTACCATGCAAATTTAAGATGCATTATGTGGTCAGCTGAGACAAAAATAAGAGTTTCTTATCAGCAGAGATTTTCTTGAAGTAGAACCAGCCTTGTTCTTGTGTGGTTTGCCAGAAGTGAATCTTCTCAAAATGTAAAATAACCAACTAAATGAAGCAAGACAATAATAAATATTAATGTCCCTCTTCATTTGATGAATATCAGTCCATTCCTGTGAATGTCATTATGAGCATTTGTGGAAAGGAAAATGAAGAAATGTTAAGAAAATAATGTCACTAGGGAGAAATGTAGTTAGTTGCTGTAAGGTAAGTAAATAAGCATGACTATTAATATCAGTATACCATACATAGGTTGAATTATATCACTATTGATTAGCTTAGAATTTTTATTGCCAGAAATTATGGATCAAAATAGGAAGAATATGTTTTGTAGTCAGGGGAATTAGTTTCCTTACAGTCTTTTGACTGATATGAAGCCAATTAGTTCTTGACTAGAGTGAAACATAGAACTGATTACAAATAAATGAATAAATTACTAAGAAGCTAATAACTTCTTACAAGAAGTGGCAAGTCTGCAATAAATGTGTGTGGAAATACAATTTTGTTTCTGGTGTATACTCTAATAGATGTTTTTCCCATTGCTCTAGTTTCCCCAGCATTTCATTATATAACTATATCAAGTTGACTATAGTCTATGGTTATCACCAGAGCAAATTTCTCCCTGTTTGCTTTTCCAGAGTACCAGAGACAGCCACGATGAAACAAGGAACATAGCAGCAAAAGTGAATTTTTTCACCTTTGAACTATTTCAGTGGGGTTTTTGAATTATTTAATTCTATATGGATGATGGCTTTCAGAGCCATATCAGAGCAAAATGGATGCTTATAAGGATGGATACTTTACAAGGTCCCACATTTAATATGTAAGCCCAAGTGTTTGTTTGGGAAGTGATGGTGTGCTGACTGGGGAGCTGAAATGCTGCCATTTGACGACTCTGACCATTCACAGCCAACCAAGTTTTTAAAATATTCATCAACAATACAAGTAATGGCTACATGAGCACATTATATTACATACTCAAATAATTAATGTGCTAGGGGAAACTGTGGTCTCTGTGTAGATGTTCTTATGAGGGGAAAAAGGGGCAAAACACACATTAGAGTGAAAAAAAAATATGGGAATTATTTGTTCGGCTTTAATCATTATAATCATTATCAGGCCACAGCTGAATGACGCTCTTTCACCCAGTTAGAGACCCATAGCCAGCTGTAGTAGTTTCATGAATTGCTTTCTTTCATCTCTTCACTTTATCCTGTGGGATCCATGACTCCATCTGTGGGAGTTTTGAACATATGGAGAGATATCAAACCCCTAGACCATTCTCTGTGGCCTTTCAAACTTCTTGCAATCAATTTCAATCCTTTGAGTATGGGTTTTTGTGCCTTGTTGGAGCTTTCATCCATTCTGTTTCTCTCCTCAGTCCTGTCCCTTGATCTCTTCAGACTCTTTGACTCCTGTGTTTCAGGGACATGCTGTACCTGGTGAGACTGTACTTTGCTGTCAGTCAGCCACCCTGATGTATCTATAGAAAAATGGAGAACAAGGGAAAGGTTGCGGATGACCAGGCTCTTGCCAAGAGGAAGGAGGCAGCATGGCGGAGGCAGCATGGCAGAGGCAGCACTCTCAGGCATGGGGCTGCAGGTCTGTCCTGCAGAGGGACTCCTGTCCTCTGTTTGCACCCAAAGTCCCTGCAGGATGCGTTCCCACAGCCACCAACACATGCAGCAGTGTGAATAACCCGCACTCCATGGGGCGTTTGTGTGGGTAAGGCTAGGACCTTGCACAATTCTGGTGAAACACAAACATGGGTCTCATTGCAATAAAAAAAAATCCTTTTGGACTGAGACCATCCAAACATTTGCTACAACTTCTTAAGTCCTCAGTAAGCGTTTAGGATTTCATTTCACTGAAATAAGTGAAAAGAAACTAGGCCTGACCCTTCAAAGGCAGTTTGGCTCTTACCTCCGATGGAAATGAATGGCGTCTGGTCCCCTGAACAACTTTTATCATCTGGATGAACCACTGAAGTTCTCATTTTTTTCTGTTCACTTGCTCCTCAACTAAAACTACTATCAACTTCAGTATGTTTCACTTCTAAATACGGAACTGAATCCAAACGGTCTACTAAAAGCTTTGAGATTTGGGTTGGCTTTTGACATATGTAAATACAACAGACCAAATTCCGTTTGACATACAGAAAGCACAGTATTGTGAATAATATAAAATTATAATATTACAGCCTGGATAATAAGAATAATCTTAGCTGTTTAAAAGTCAGTGCAGTGGTGACATATTCTTTTTGTGTTATAAGTGAAAATATCAATACCTTTGTGATAGAATGTGAGACTATGTTAAAAAGTTGTAATAAAAGCAGATCTTTGGTAATAAATCTGTTCTGAATCTAGTAAAAAGGGTTTTTTGGAACTCAGAGCAACAATGTGGGATTTACTGAACATTTTCAGTGCTCATTTACATTGCACTTGTAGGGGAATGTTCCTTTTCGTAGGCTGAAAATATTTGGCAGCTCTATCATGTTCGGCAGCTCATATGTGGGGAAAGAATACAAAAATTCTGTAAAATATTAAAGGACACGTTTAACAGTCTGTAGATGGATATTTGTTTTGTCATATTGTCCTGGTTTGAGGACACGTATGTACTGTAAGGAGAGGGAAGAAACTGTTTCCAGATTAAAGTTTCCGACTGCGAGTTAGAAGCCTAGGGCTCCACTTACAGCTCTTTCCATAAGTTATTGTGTGACACCAGTTAAATCATGTAGGAACCAATTTGGCAAAACACTTAAACATGTGCTTAGTTTTAAACTCAAAGTTCTCCTGACGATGCCTCTGAACAAGCTGTTCTGTATAAGCATTTTCTTGAGTAAAGGCAAAGTTTGTAAATGGTGGTAGCAAGATCATGACATGATCATTGTAATAGTATACCAGCTGTACTTGTACAGCCCTTGGCCATTTGCTTTGAGACAATGTGTTAGCATTTGTATCTGGGTACATTTTATACCTGGAAATTATTTAAAAAAGATTGAATATAAAACACTTGTCCCACTATATCAAAGAATGGAAAACTAAGTACATGGTTATGTTGCCCATTTTTTTCTGACTACTTCTGACTACCAGAAATTAAACTAAAGCATACATAAAGCTCCAGGAAAAATAACTTTCTCCTGCATCATAGACAAATTCACTTCTCCTTGTATAATCTATTCCAGTATTCAAAATCTGCATTTAGCTGGAGCACTTACAATGTGTTGTCTGAAGAACCACCCAAGTCTTTCTCTCTATCACTACAACCTCATTCAGAAAACTGAATGGCTGAGTCACACGCTAATCTGAAGTCATCTGTTTCAGATTTGGAACCCAGATACAGTGAAATATGAAAATCAAACCTCACCATAAAAAGAAAAAAGAAATGCATTGCTATATCTCATGTATTTGTTTGGAATTAAAAAAAAAAAAAGGCAAAAAACCTCCAACAAACTAGCAAAAAAGGTGTAATCTCCATTTTACCACTGATCTTACATCAGTAAGAAATCTGATCACAGATCTTACATTAGTAGAAATATAGAATATAAATCCACAGATATTCCAGTAGCCCTTACAAAGTAAACTTGGAGACTCACGGATTTCAAGGCTATTCAATATAACCCATGTAAGAGAGATGTGGAGTCAGTGATAAACTCAGGCAAACCCAAGGATTATTTGATGGAACTTCAGCAAATCACAGCTCTTTCTGAGAACCAGAATCCATACCAGAATCCTGACATTCCCAGTAATTTTCAGTAATGCTCACATGATCTAAAATGGAAATCCCCTAGGGCTGGTGCAAAATGAAAAAAAAGATGCAAAACCCCAAACAGTAGACTGAAAAAGGCAAAGGGAGGTGGCATAAAGTAATGAGAAGTTGAGGACCTGTGCTCATGCCTGATGTGTCAATCTGAAGCAAAATGCAATGAAAGGTAAAACACCACAGAAAACCATTAGTATGAGAACTATGGTTACCTCACTAGTGTTCCTAAGTGTTAGTAAACATGACTTTATTATCTCTCTAATTACCACTTGTCACTTTCACCTTGTACTAAAAAACCAGGTAGATTGAGAACAGGAATGCAATCCCAATGATTGCAAGTATACACTGGCTAGCTGGGGAAAACAGAGTGTGCATTTGTTCCTGTGAGCCTTTCCATCAGGAATTTTGGAAAGGAGAGGATGTTTACGTCTTTCAAGGTGGCCTGGGGAAAGTGAGCATTTTCATAGTCATGGAAAGAAGAGAAGCAAATCTGTCTTCTCAAAGGTCGTCATCCTGTATATAAATCACTCCACTCGAAACAATATGTTATCAGTCCTTCATTCCTGCAACGCCCACAGAGATGGAAAGAAGAGCTTTGTTCTGAGGTAGCTGGTTAAAAGCAGTCACAATAAAATTCGTCTCTCTGCTTTGCACTGTCTTTTTACTGATTTAAGAATTTCCACTGTAAAAAATGTCTGCATATGAATGTACCAATAGTAAACTGCACCGCATCAGAGATACCTTCTAGGTCTCTCAAACACTTCTCTGCCCTGTCTTTTCCAGCTGTAAACCCAGAGCAGCTTCCTGATGAGAGTTTGTGCCAGTGCTGTTCAAAGTCTTGTGGAAAACACACCGTACAACTACATATATAGATATAAAGACTAAGTCTTAATATAGTGGGGAGAATGAGTAAACTCAGTAGAATTTGAGGTTTTGTGAACTTCATTAGCTATTTTTTAAAATTCTTGAGGTTTCGCAAAACTGAAAACCAAATGTCTAAGGAAGAAAAAAAAGCCCTCTCCCTCCTAGCTTGGCTTAGCCCCCTGGACCCTGTGAGAAAGGGGAAGGCTCCTTGGCTCTCCTCACCCTGCAAGGCCAAGGCCAGCCAAGTTGGAAGGAGCTTCCATGGCAAAAGGAAAGGCAGCGATGCTTGCGTTGGCATTTTCTGCTCTAGTGACAGATTGAGTCTTTCGAAGTCTTCCGAGTTCTGAAACATCAACATCTTTTTCTAATGGAATTTCAAATTGCGATGAGCAAAGCTGATGACTTCTTATGCTGTTTTTTCTTTAACATTTGTGCTGCTTAACATCTTTTTTAAAAACATTCTTGGTGTTTATCCACCTATACATTTGACTGGGCTCCATTCCTTGGATTCTTCAGACAACTCAGCCAAATCCATGCGTCTTTGCATCAAGATTTGCAGGATCCTGGTTTTCTCGTTTGACTTTTGAAACATTTCAGCATGTCAGGGCAGGTCCTGTGGACCCACCATGGGATTCCATTCTCCTGCTCCACAGTTGACATGGTGCCTTCAGCCTCGCTGGCTGCTCCTCAGCAGAGTGACCCGCTAGTCTAAGTGCTGGGACTGGAGCCTTTGGTGAGGAGACACTTTCCAGTCCTCCCAACGAGACCGGCAGCAGCATAAGAGAGAGGTTTCTTGTTTGTGTGCTGCTTTCATTAGCCCGAGGCAAGGCTCCCTCCACCAGGAGCTGCCTGCACAAGCCCACCGTGCCTTCACTGAGATTTAAGGGGATGGTGCTGCATCCCACGGAGGAAAGAGAGAAAGAGGGAGAAGGGCGCTGGGGCCCACTTGAGAAGCTGCTCCAATAAGCAGTTTACAAACGGAAAGTGGGGAAGGTGACGGGGGCATGTCTCCTTTAGAAAAAAAAAAAAAAAAAAAAAAAAAAGATAAAAATGGGAGGACTAGGACCTCGGAACGGCTGAATTTTCCTGCAGTGGCGCCACGACCGCGGAGCCCGCTCCCTCTCTCAGCCGATAGGGGCTTCGCGAAGCCCCCGCTAAGCCGGGGCGGGGCCTCCGGTGCCGCTCTCCACGTCTCCGCGGGGACCGGGCTCGGGACGCCCCGGCGGCGAGTCACGGCCGCGTAGGGAACCCCGCTGCCGGGTCCTGGCGCCGCCTCCCGGGGGCTCCGCCGTGCGGGCCGCCCCCAGTTCCCCCGCGACACCCAGGCAAGGCAGGGGGCACGACGAGCGGCTCCCCCCTACCTCTCCCCGCCCCTCCGCGCCACTCCGCACCCTGGGGGGAGGCCCCGGCTGCCCGCCCCGCCTCCCGCACCGCCCGCGGAGGGCGGCGGGGCGGTGCAGGGGAGGGCCGGCTGCGGGATGGCCTGGCAGGTAAGCGAACGCGGGCCGCCCGCTGGGGAGGGGGCGGTGGGTGGGCAGCGGGGGGGGGGAGCGCTGCTTGTGTCAGCAGCGCGGAGGGGCTGATTGACAGCGGGGGCCCGGCCCGCAGCCCATAAAAGCGGCGGCGCGGGGCGCGGGGCCGCGAAGGGACTTGCGACGGCGGCGGAGATCTACGCTCTGCTGCTCACCGCCACGGCAGAGCCTCAGCGTGCCGCCGGCTCCCCCCATGCCAGGTGAGGAGCAAGGCGGGGAGGCGCCGTGCCCCGCCGTGAAGCCCCCGCCGGGACTCGGGGAGGTGGTGGTGGCGGCGGCGGCGGGGGGCTGCTCCGACCGGAGCTCGGTGTGGGGCAGCTGGGTGGGCGCCCCTCGCTGCCTTTCCTCCGCCGGTCCTCGGGGTGAGAGGTGCCCTGGGGACGACTCGGCGGAGGCGGGTGTGCGGCACCTGCCCGGTGCCCCCGTCGGGGCTGTGCCGGAACCGTTCCGGGAGCGTCCCGCTGGTGGGTCTAGGGGATAAGACCGGCTTCCCGGGAACCTCGGGGTGACAAGCGATGAGGCAACAAGTAAATATCGGCAGTAGAAGGTGGCATCCCCGAGTCCTTCCAACAGTGCGTGAAGTCGGCAGAGCGTTGAAGGGATGTGGCGGAGTGTGGCAGGGAAAGGAACGTCCCCGCATTCCCGAGGACGCGGTGTGCGCCATTCATTGCCAGTGCGAGCACACACGGGGATGCAATTATGTGGCTTAGAACTGCACAGTGGTGGAGGGAAAAAATAGCATCACGTCGAAAGTTTATTTGCCCTCAGAGAGGGTTGCAAGAATGGGAAAACTATATATATATATACATACAAGAAAGAGAGGATTTTGTATGATGACACTGAAAAAGTACTGAAAAGTACCTCTAGTAGTCAGACCCAGTGTCTACTGAGATTCTATTATCCTGCAAGGAATTTCAGTTGAACATTGTTCTCTAAAGTAAAGATGTCACTACTAATATGCTGTATCTCCTGCAGTGTCAGCTGCATGAATTATGCCAGCTGATGAATAATTATGGAGAAAATAATAGCGTGTATTTTCTGTATGTCTTTTTATTATTAGAGATGTTTGCATAAAAAGGAGTTTTATTGTCAAGAATTCCTACTCCCTTCACTTGATGTCACATTTTACTTCTGTCATCAAGAATAACCCCAGAATAGGTATTACATGAATCAGACAAAATAGAAATTCTGATTTTATATATATAGTTGGTTATAATGAGAGTTTTGTTTATGGAATTTTATGAGGTAAATTCAAATATTTGTAGTTGATAAATACTGTTTCCCTAATACTTACTACTTTTTGATTTATTCATAGGAGTTATGCTGCAGAGGAGTGGGCTGTTCTGGCTTGCTGTGTTGATAACCCTGTGGGTTTCCTCGAGTGCTCAGGGTAAGTTCTGACACCTCTTAACTAGGTACAGAGTAACTCCCAAGTGAATTCAAAATTCTTTTCAATACAAATTGTTGATCAATTGTATATAATCTCAGAAATAATTTCTTTTGTGCTTTCCTCTGCAGTGGTAAAAGTGAAATAAACAGAGTCATTGAGTGGGGTGAAAATTTGAAAAAGATAGAGGTAAAGAAATAGACCTCTACAGACCAAATATAAATAACATGTAAATTGGCACAGTGCCAGGCCCTCATTTATATCTGACTTCTCGGCCTGAATCTTTAAAAAGCAAATCTCTTGCTTCCTGTTGTCATGTGGCCACGTGGCTTCTTGTAATTTGATTTTTATTAGCTGGCAGTCAAAATACAGATATTGGTTCAATTTCCTTATATTTATATCTGTATAAATATTCAATGATTACATTGCAATGTGGATCTATGCATAAGCATATACATGAACATACAGCATGTATCTATATACAAGTGTATATTATATACTGCTATAAAATATATAGCCATATGTTTAGTTATAGAATCAAACATTGATATCTACACAGAGAGGGGAGAATTATCATGTAAATGAATATGACAGGTGGAAAATACAACTCACTTTCATGTTAGTAGGAACAGTTCTGTTTGTGGAAGTAGGAAAGTACTGCGTTTACTCTGCTGATCTTCATGTCTGTTTCATAATTGCAGTTACTAAGTCTACTCTGCAGAGTTGTGTTTCTTATAACACTGTTTGTAGACACATAGTCACACGCTGTTAACTTTTTCAGATGGTGACAAGGAAGAGGAGACTGCCTTTGATTTACTCCAAATCAGTAACATAAACCGAAAGACAATTGGAGCAAAAGTGTTTCGGGGTCCAGACCCCACTATCCCAGCTTATCGTTTCATTCGGTTTGACCATATACCTCCGTGTAAACCAGAGAAATTAAAAAAGATTGTCAAACTCATACGGCAAAATGAGGGCTTTATCCTTTCAGCCACCCTGAGACAGGACAGGCAATCTAGAGGCACTATCCTTGCTTTAGAAGGTCCTGGCATCAGTGAGAGGCAGTTTGAGATTATTTCCAATGGCCGGGCCAACACCCTGGACCTTATCTACTGGGTGGATGGCTTCCAGAACGTGATTTCCCTAGAAGACGTGGACCTTGCTGATTCACAGTGGAAGAATCTCACCGTGCAAATAACAGGGGAAAACTACAACCTCTATGTTGGCTGTGACCTTATTGACAGCTTCATCCTGGAGGAGCCTTTCTATGAGCAGCTGAAAGCAGAAAACAGCAGAATGTATGTGGCGAAAGGGTCCATTCGGGAGAATCATTTCAGGGTAGGTAACCTGGAAGAGCTTGGGCCACTGGTGAGGTAAGAACATAGCTGCAACTAGTTTGAGAAGATGCAATAGGTCCAGTTTTGTGGTCCCATCATCTCTTGGATTTGGTGGGGTCATAAGTGTTCCTAAGCAGAATTTCTCTGGAGTGCATTTTTATTCATTGCTGGATCTGTGTGGTGTGAATTTGGGGATTCCTGAAAACAAAGGAATAGTAAAGTGATGTCTAAGACCAGGAAAAGTACACAAAACCAGTTTAAAGGCATTCCTATCCAACCATCCACTTTCTTTTCTAGATTTAAGACTTTAGAACATGTTGCATTTTTTGTGGTGGTTTGTAAAAGTCTTTGGAGATGTCTTGAAGGCCTATTTTTCTGTTGAAATATGTCCATTCAAGTCATAGGAACCTGTCAGTTTTATTTGAATAAGAAAGATGGAGGAAAGAGACTTTTTTAATGGAGCTGAAGCATATGGTGTTGGCCCATCTCCTAAATCCCCCTATCCTGATTTGCCATTCTGAATAAACTTTTGTTTCAATTTTATTTTTTTGTTGTGTAAAACACCTAAGCACTTGTGTAAACAACTATTTTGTTTTAAAATTAAGGAATTAGAAACTCTCTGGTTTTCCTATAAAATGAAAGTTTCTTCCTACCTCATACAGTGATGCAATCTGGCCCAAGTGCTTTAAAGGTGGCTTCTTTTCACCCAAGCTGAAATCAAACTTAAACTGACAGCTTCAAGAGTATGAAAACCCGTTTATTTCCCCTCCTGTTCTGCCATCTACTTGTCAGTCAGAGCATGACACGCTGGAATGTGGTTCCATAGAGTGACCAGTTTTGGTAGGAAAGCCGGAAAGTCTTGTCCACAGCCTCTCCATTTCTGCCTCCCTAGACCATCAGTTCTACTCACAGAGCTGTACTGTTAAGTGGGTCACTAAAGTAATTTGTTTTGTTTTTTTTTTTCTTTAAAGTATTCTTTTTAAAGTGGACTTTATAGTGTTGTCTCAGGGTAGTGCCGGCACAATTGAGGAGATAGTGTGAAGTATGGTACATGAGAACGACTAGCTAAGGGTGGGAATGCAATAGGTCAGGAACTTCAAAAGTTGGCTTTGATCTCATGACAATGCCTTGTAGAACCACAATCTAAAATTAACTCCATGGAAATGGAGATTTGAGCTTTTTGATGATTAATAAATGTTTCATTATGACCTATTTCCTGATTTTGTTGCTTATAGCATTGAAGTTCTATGTAACAAAACTATCAACGGCTTTTTTTTTTTCAGTGTGTGTCATGTTGAATGTCTCAGACTGTTTTTTACATATTTACCCCCGGCTAAACCCAGTCAGTATCATGGGTTTGAAACTGATATTTGGTTATTGGTTAATCCTAAATTGATCTAACTATTTTTTTTTAATTATTATTACAGGGTCTTTTGCAAAATATTCAATTAATATTTGATACTTCAATAGAGGATGTTCTACGCAAAAAAGGATGCCAGAAGAGCCAGTCAAGTAAGACTTTTTTACCTGTTTACTGTTCAGTTGACTCTGAAAATGAGAAATGTCCACCGTGATATGTTAACCTAAAGCCATGCGACAGATGTTTCTGAAATGGTAATCTTATTTTAAAAAGAAAAAGAAGATTCAGTTGCTTTTTGGTGGCATTGGGAATATATTTATAAGTCATACTGAGATACTATTTCTACACTCTAGGCTACTATTTTAGTTCTTAGTGCTTGGATTTATAACTCTGAGCCTGTTTTTAAGTTGGGACAAAAGCTGTCAGGCAAGAAATTGTTAGAAATAGAAGGAAAAATGCATATGTATGAAAATATCTACATTCCTCCAAGAGATTTCCATGATTCTTTGAGCACAAGACTGGAAAATTTGCTTCTGAATTCTGCTCCTGAGTTGTAATGGGCCCATGAGAAAGTCTTCAAGTCTTAAAGACATTGAATTCCTCAGCAATAAGTTTGTTGAAAGAGGCGTTGGGTTTAAATCCCCATGCTGTTAATCAAAAAAACCTAAGGAAAATAAGAAAAAGCCAAAAGGGATATGGAAGGCATGTATGTGACAAGCTGCCATGTGTTCTTGTTAGTTCTGTTGATGCTGATCTCACCAGGAGGGGAGCCCACTGTGTGTGGGAGTGTATTGGATTCATCACGAAAGAGTTATGAAAATTTGTCAAGTATGCACTAAAGTTTTACACTTCAGTTCATGGGAGGTGCTGGCTATTTTACTTTCCAGTGTTTGTAACTGGCAGGAACTCAGTTAAGAATCAGAGACCAGTGATTCCACCAGAGGGATGTGGTAGGTACACAAGGCCATCAGGACTGCGTTTTTGCTTGAAGCTCTTGACAGAAATAAAGGCATTTCATATGTTATTTCACCAAAGCATGGGACATAGAGCAAATCAATTAGGCAAACTTTTTCCATATTTATGCAAATCCCAGAAATCAAAGAGTAAGCCTTGTGAAAGGGGCCCGGAGTATTGAGATTTTGTAAAGAAAACTCTATACACACACTTACATATCTTATAGATTGGGGTGTGTATGAATGTATATCCAGAAGAAATTAATGCAGCTTGCTAGTCTCTTTTTAAATATTGATAAAGGATATTGCTTGGTTATTTCATGCATTCCAAAGGTGTGCCTAGCTGCAGGACCTCAGACCCAAATGTGATGATGTGTTAGAAATGAGTCATGTGGGCTAGAATAGAAGTGGCCTTAGTGGCACAGACAAGATACTCTCTCATTTGTTGGTTGTCATCTATCCCAGTCAAGCTGTTCTATGTACTCAGAAACTACGCAGAACTACTTATTACTGGTTTTAAGTTTTGTTAGTGGAAGAAAATGCCTGAGGAGCAGAACTGCTGTGGGAAAATAGAATGTGTATTTAGGTGTAATTGTAATCTGAATAAAAGAGAAGGATGGTTTAACAAATTATGTAGTTCTGCTATCTTACTTCATTTACCAGTAGAAACAATGTTCCCAGAAGGTGAAGTAGAACCATGAGGACATATTCTCTGGTCTGTCTCTGGTCAGAGACAGAACAGTCTCATTCAAGTGGATGAGGTCCCTAGATTGAAGCAGAAAAAACAATAGAAGAGCGTGTCTTCAAACATTTTACATTATTATCAGTTGGGCAAATGTTTAGAAATATCATCAAATAAAAATGGGAGGTTTCTGACTTCTACTCTAAAGTGGAAAACATTGGGAGCCTAAAGGGATAATTGTATTCTTGATGTTGATAGGTAACTTAAGAGTATTAGCTTTTGCAGCTAATAACCAGCAGATAATATTTTTTACTGTATTTGTTGTCACATTTGTCCAATGAATTGTACAAGTTTTGGTTTTGGTTTTTTTTTATCCTTCTTGGTAAGTATTAGCAAATAGTTCAATTCACAGTATTTTTACTTTTACTTTGCAACACCAAGAGAACACTTCAAGATGCAAATTACTTGTGCAACAACAGAAGAGGGCTAATAGCTAATGGCTTGAGGCCATCAAAATTACTTGAGAGGCTTGCTGGTGCATGGCTGATTTTTCTGGCATTGCCTATCCAGTTCAAAAGCCATGGCAATATGCTACTGGCCACAAGGTAGATAAGTATTTTCCCATTTTGATGGCTCAGCTGTTGAGGTGGGGTAGACACTAAGTTTACATGTGAGAATCAGAGATGGCAGATGTTACCAGCAAAGTGCCGTCAGCTCTGAGGACACAGCACTGTGTCTTTCTACTACAGAATGTGAGGTATGGTGAAATGGTAGCTTGGAATTGCTGTTGAGTTGAGGGTAGGAAAGTAACTCTATAGTGTGGTGGCTGCAGATACTTTAGGCCAGACTTACACATAGCACAGGGTAGGAGAGATGACAAAAACATGCCTAAATAGGCACATCAATAAAATCCCTTCTTTGGCCAGATCAACAGAATGACATTTGCATATGTGGAAGGATGCACATTCTGCTCTTCTGGTTTCTCATTTTAAAGATAATCACGTGGCCCTTAGGAAATTAGCAGGAAGCCAGCAGCAGAGAACTGATTTCCCAATGATCCCCAGGCATCTTCTTTCAGTCATTGCCAAGTATCAGTAGGAAGTGTGGATTTAGTTCTTCTAACATAGTTTTGGTTTATGTTTCCTGCTGAGATTGCAGCTTTATTAATGTCCTCAGAATATTCCGGTCAAGGCACACTCCATGTTGGCTTGAAAAATATGAAATTAATGACCTGAGAAGTGCTATGGGGGAATCTGAGAAACCTAGGCTTTCAATGCGGTAGGAAAATTGCATTCTTTCCAGGGACTCAAAAAGGAGCTGAAGTCAACAGTTATGACACAGTTCTGATCTGCTATGTGGTATATCAGTTTTCTCCCATCCTGTAAGTGAAGCTGGATAATTACTTCAACTCTGGAATACTGTGAACAATTTATTGTAGACTTTGGCTGGTGGCAGATATTTCATAGCTAATTAAAAAGCATATCAAGCCAACCACTTTAAGTATGATTGAGAAGTAATTATTTAATGTCATCTTATGGGTTGGTTCTTTGTTGGTTTTTTTTTTATTATTATTAGCCTTCTAAACAAATGACAAATACTACTGCTCCCATTTTCATTGCTTGTACATTTAAATATAATACTTTGGATAATCAAGCATCAGATAAATTAAAATTTATACAGCATTGCCACCATCTATGACTTGTCAGCACTGAATTGTATTGGGATGGTTTATGTTTTATATGTTTTATAGCTCAGAAAAGTTTTTTTTCATTTTAGCTTGCTATATTCTTTGTTCCTCTTTTCTGTTTGAGTTATTACAATGTTTCTAAGTCTGGTAAAAAGCCTTTATCAAGAGGTAGAGCAGTATGGCTAGATACAGTATAGTTGATACCAAAGTTGAATGTATCATTGAGTCCTTACAGAAAGCTTCCATGGAACCTATGAGATATTTGCCTGGTGGAGATTTAAATGCTTAACAGAATGCAGGCTGTTTTATTTAATTATCTTTGTTCTTTTTTTGTTAAAAAACCCGAAAACTTTCTGTTATATTCCTTCCCAAGAACTCGCTAT
Source organism: Scolopax mira (assembly GCA_004320125.1). NCBI lineage: Eukaryota > Metazoa > Chordata > Aves > Charadriiformes > Scolopacidae > Scolopax > Scolopax mira. Next base: position 28,195 of record BJBW01004696.1, on the reverse strand, counting down.
AGACAAGTCTTTTAAACTGATAAAATGCATCCAGTGCTCCTGGTATTGTGCACACGAAGCTCTGTTTTAATTATGGTCTGCCTGATCAAGGAGTGTTTGGAGTGATAAATCAAATATTCAGCCTGATCTTCACTTAACCTCCATTTAACTTCAGAATAAAATCATCTATTCCTCTGCATTAAGAAAATGGGATAGCTCGTGAAAAAATATGAAAACTTTCAGGGCTCTAAGTGCATAAAATGGGCTTGCTTTTTTGATAATGTGTCCTTTTGTTATGCCTTCTTCATAAATTAATATGTTGCAGTGCCAACAATATTTTAAAGTTAGGGCCATGTGAGTCACAGCTTGGGTCTTAATTTTGGAAAGGGAAAGCCTATGATTGGAACCAGCTGACATCTAACCCCTCTCTTTTATTCATGGGTATAATCTAGCATGAAGCTGTGCCAAAATAGATGTGTTTAAACCCTACCCATGGGTACCAATCTGTGATTTCAGCATAAATCTGTAATCCGTGGAAGAATTTTGTATATGCAGCTCTTCTTTCTTCCTCTTTCCTACCAGCTGAAGTGAACACCATCAACGAGAGCACTGAAATCCTGCACTTGAGCCCTGCTGTCACAACTGAGTACGTGGGTGAGAAGCCAGAGAAGAAGGCTGAATTCTGTGACCGCTCCTGTGAAGAGCTGGGAACAATGTTCACAGAGCTCACTGGCCTGCGCATTGTGGTGAACAACTTAGCTGATAACCTCCAAAAAGTGGTAGGTACCTGTAAGTCTGATGAACCAAAAGAAGTCTGTTGTGTGGTACTCTTTCCTTCTTTGTTTTATACCACAAGTGGTTGGAAGTTTCTGCATGTACATATGCATGCCTGTTGGTATATCTACATAATGTAGAGACAATTACATTTTCAGAGGGACTAGTTAAGTACTTATTGAGTATAACACTTTAATGAAGTCTTGGTTTTCACAGGTTGAGTTTGAAGAACACACACACGCACTCATACACAGGGGAAATCAATTCTCTTAAAGATACTGCAGATTTGGAAATTGAAAGCTAACAAACCCAACAAATCTTGCCTGTATACTGTTAAGGCATTGTTACTTTGCTTATACCATTTATGAGTATATCACTAAGTGGCTACACAGGATACGTAAACTGTAATTAAATGTATGGGATTTTCATAGTTGACCTAAGAGGATGACTTACTGAAGTCTGCCCCTCTTCTTGTTCTGAATAAGTTACTTTTTTTCTGAAGGAAGTTTATTACTATGCTATGTCTCAAGAATAAAATCTTCCCATCAAAAGATGACTTGTATTGTGCTACTAACAATAGATTTCCCTTAGTATTGTGTGACTGTTTGTACTATTAGCTGAAGAATTGCTATGCAATATTGCAGTACCTGAGATCTTCTACTTTATGTACATAAATATGTAAAATATACCTTTCTTTTTAAGGAAGAATTAAATCCATTATTATCTCAGTTTTGCCTTATTTAAAATGTTTTGTTTATGAAGTACATATTTTTTTTTTCCCATTTGCTTTATCCTCTAGTCTGAAGAGAACCAAATTATGTGGGAATTGATTGGGCCTAACAAAACACTGAAGAACCAGTCAGTTTGCTGGCAAGATGGACGTGTCTTTGCAGATAATGAAAGCTGGATTGTAGATAGCTGCACCAAATGCACCTGCCAGGTAACGTTGTGGAAATTTTAGTCTTCTCTGTAAAAATGGATAGTTGGTTTGCTCCAGATTAGGCCAAGATCTGAGTAAGTGTGACCTGGACTTACTGATATTCATAAAAAGTAGTGCCTATGTCTATGACATTTAGAACAAATAAAAGACTTTCCACATATGAAACTTTGCCTAGATGCCCACCTTTATTTGTCTCTGTATGTGAGCATGTGAGTAAGTTGGTTTCTTTGCCTGTAGGATTCTAAAATTGTGTGCCATCAAATCACCTGCCCAGCAGTGTCCTGTGCCGATCCATCTTTTGTTGAAGGTGAATGCTGTCCAGTCTGCTCTCACTGTGAGTAGTTAGCCAAAGACAAAGATACTCTTTGGCAATATTTAAAATTGCTGTGCTGAAGGGTCAAAGCAAGCAAGAGCTTGAGGCAGGTAAGATCAAATGAAAAATTTATATGTACACAAGGATCATATGAAATAATTTGGCTGCTTGAAGTTACTTTCTGGAGGAGTTGGTCTCTCTTCAGTGTTTATATTGGTTGCTTAGAAGTAAGCTGATAACTTGCCAAGCTGAGGTGGACACTGAAGATTAGATGTGTACTGGAAGGCAAGGAGTTGGCTTGCAGTAGCAATGTGAATTCTTGTTTCTTTTCCTTCCTGCTTCTTTTTATACCTTCTTTTGAAAGAATGCTTTACTTATGTGGAACAGATTGTCAAGGTTCATTTAAGACATCATTGCAGGCTATGAACTAGATTTTGGAGTGACAATAGTTCCAGTAATATCACTAAGTGACTTCAGTGTGGGTTAAATACTAGACAGGTTTATTAGAGATGAAAGCAGTTGCATAGATGTTCTAAATTAAAATGCATTGGAAAATACTCAGTTTTTTGTCTACTCAAGCATAGAGCATATGATCACGTTCATCATATTGTGTTCAGATGTGGGGCCGCATCTCATCATACTCACCTAGATTCTGAAGTCAAAGGCAGTTGGAACTCCAGGTTTTGGCTCAGTTTATTCTAGAGATGAGATGATCTTCCTCCAACGGTCAGTGCCTTGGGCAAACACTACACAGAAATTCATGAAGACCCATGATTTTCATTCATGCTAACCTCTCATTACACTAAACCATAATCCAAAACTTCAGTGGCAGATGAAGTGGAAAGCAAAATTAGAAGACAAAGGACACGTCATATGTTCTATGGACAGAGAAGTGAAAATCTTCTGACTAGGATAATAGAGCAACTTTCAGTACTAAGTACTTTTTTGTACCTTTTGCTCTGCAGCTGATGACAGTGAGGAAGGCTGGTCACCGTGGTCAGACTGGACAAAGTGCTCAGTTACCTGTGGCTCTGGGACTCAGATGCGAGGGAGGTCGTGTGATGTCACCAGGAGTGCTTGTACAGGACCACACATCCAGACAAGGATGTGCAGCTTTAAGAAATGTGACCATCGCAGTAAGTAACAAAACTTATTCCTTTTTAAAAGCTTCTTTAGACTAAGAAAGAAAGTGAAAACTAAAAGAAAACAAGCTTAGTCTGAGTTTAGCATGAACACACACTATTCAGAACAATATATATTTAAACTCTCATATACATGTAGCTAAAGTAGCTATTATTAGTTTCTTTCTTATCCCACCTCCCCTTTAAATATTTTTCCTGACAATTTAATAGGTATGTGCATTCTGGGCTCAGGTCTGTTAAACAAAAAGATAGTGGGTGATATTTTCTTTAACATTATGAACTGGGGTCTCTCGTTTGAAGTCAATATGGAGATCTTGCTCAGTTCATAATCATGATATGGGATCATGTTTTGATCTAAAATTCATTCATGATTATTGGTTCATTCTATTAGTTTAGCAGTATTTAGGAATACAGTAATCATAGAAGACTTCTGCAAGATATCAGACTGCTTTTATATTTAAGGCATTTAGAAGGATCATGCTGTCTGTAGAACTGCAGTTAACACTGTTGGAGGTAGCTGCTTTGTCCTGTAGGCTATTACAGTATCTAAGGCTATTGCTGAAGCTGCTAGATATTCAAATGTGCAGTTTAAACAAATATTTGTTTCGCTGGGACAAGTTTTGGGTTTTTTTTATAAGTAAAATATCTAATGTGCATGTTAGTCATATGTTGGTGAGTGTCTGAGCTGGGCTTTGTAAGTGACAGTGGTAGGAAAGTGATGGGACATTCATCAGATGTGGTGAGTGTCTTATTAGAAGGTGAACTTCACAAGTGAGTTTGTATTAGTGCTGAGGTCAGTTATTTCCTTGAGTTCTGCTCTTTTCTCTGGCAGTACGTCAAGATGGTGGCTGGAGTCACTGGTCTCCCTGGTCTTCCTGTTCCGTTACCTGTGGAATAGGAAACATTACCCGCATCCGCCTCTGCAATTCCCCTATTCCCCAGATGGGTGGGAAAAACTGTGTGGGAAATGGACGTGAAACAGAGAAGTGTGAGAAGGTTCCATGTCCAGGTATGTCTGTGGCCGTGAATCCAAGGTGATGCAATGATACTTCATCTGAACTTCTTATCTTTATTCAGATCTAAATTACAGTGAATTTCTATGATGGAAAATATAATTTGTAGCTTAGTAGCACAAAAGTGTGCTCTTAAAATGAAGACAGCAATGTGGTCAGAGGCTTTGGAAACCTCCTAAATTATGACTTGGCTTTAAACATTAAGAGTTTGGGAAATTTTCATGTTATAACTTAGTGATTTATCTTTGTATATCAAAAAAATATAAATAATTTCTATCTAAAAGGAAGCTGATACTCTACATGTTAGGAATAGACATATGGTCCCCCAATAGCCAGGTTTCTTTGAATATTGGACAAATATTCAAAACATTTAATTGTTATTATAATTCTTTCTTCCTCATCTATACTTTCTAGCCTTTTAGAGACCATTCATTCCACTCACTTGCACTTTCCTTTCATATAATTTTTCCTCACTTTTTCCCTTTGTGTATCTTCACCCTTTTCTTTCTACTTATGGGATATGAGCTTGAAACTGATGTCAAACTTCTAACCCAATAGACTTAAATAGCAATAGCACCTATTTTTTGATCTCTGTGCATGTGAAATTAGTAAAAGGGTTATTTATTTAAGGGTACACACTATTGCCCTTATGGTTTTTTGCAGGACTGAGCACAAACAGAGTTTGCTTCTAAGATCTTTGTATACTAAGAAAAGTCAGGATTAATGACAACAGAATCAGTAGCTGTACCAATACAAAATGTGCAGAAGAATCGTTGAAATAAGTTATTTATACTGAGTCAAGCAATACTATTACAGATACACTGATGCATGGATTACAAGCAAAGAATAATAGCCGCAACCTTACTGAGCGTACTGTTGCCATAAAAAAGCCATAGAGCTCAGGTTTGGCTCAGCAGAAGTTTATATCCCATGGTCACACCCTGTTTTCTGTACAAGATGAAAACTTAGTGGGGAGTTTTGAAGGCATCAACTTAAATGGAAATATACCATGCCAGTGGGCACAACACATTGTTTTAATTATTGACCAAGAAAATGCCCATTTTGTTTGTTTGGTTTTGAATACTCTTATCTCAGCGTAAGGCTTTGTCAGTGTCTTTCTTTCCTCTTACGTGCATGGTGAGAAACTGTCTCCAGTGAGGAATCTGAAGAAAGGGTTGTTGTTGTTGGCACCAGATGTTGTCCCCAGTATATTGCCTGTGATACTCTTCCTTCTTTTGCATATCCTAGTCAATGGCCAGTGGGGTCCTTGGTCTCCATGGTCTGCCTGCACTGTAACCTGTGGAGGAGGAATTCGTGAGAGATCTCGCCTCTGTAACAGTCCAGAGCCACAGTATGGAGGAAAGCCATGTGTGGGAGATACCAAGCAACATGATATGTGCAATAAGAAAGATTGCCCAATAGGTTGGTATTTAGTCATTCTTTATTTAGCCTGAATAATTATTATTGCTGTTGTTTCTTTAATAAATAATTATTAATTGACAATACAAAAATCTACTAATTATACCTTTGTTTCAGGAAAGCATATGTAACTATTTTGAGTCCTTTTTAGATCAGTGGGATTTTATACATATTCTTAATACTTCTCCTGAACAAGGATGCATTTCTTAAACAGGCTTCCATATGCTGTAATGCATTCAATTGGATGTGGTAATCTGTAGTATTTTTATATTAAATCTATAGTATATTAAATGCATTTTATAACCCTAATTCTAAGGGTTTTCATAAGAGTCTATTGCATACGATGTGATTTAAGCTAATGAATGTTTCTTAAATAAAGTGTTACATACCTTTTATGCTTCTAACTTAATTTACACATTTATGTGACTTTACCAGATGGGTGTTTGTCAAATCCTTGCTTTCCTGGAGCAGAATGCAACAGTTACCCAGATGGGTCTTGGTCATGTGGGCCATGCCCAGCAGGTTACCTTGGCAATGGTACCGTCTGTGAGGATCTTGATGAGGTATTGACTTTGTTTCCATTAACATCAGGAAATCACTGTGAAATTTTCATTATTTGGGACTTGCACAGCCATCTAATCGGTTTCTTCTTTTTTTCATTTCCTGCAGTGTATAGCTGTGTCAGATGTTTGCTTTAAGGTGAATCAAGTCCATCGCTGTGTGAACACAAATCCAGGCTTCCACTGCTTGCCATGTCCTCCACGGTATAAAGGAAGTCAGCCCTATGGTGTAGGGCTGGAAGCTGCCAAGACAGAGAAGCAAGTAAGTGATGTCAAACAAAATCTGATGGCTTTTAAAACCAAGTAACTTTCACCTGACAAATATAGAATCATATAATCATCTGGGCTGGAAGGGACCTTCAAAGGTCATCTAGTCCAACCCCCCCGCAGTCAGCAGGACATATCTGTGAATGTGATAGACTTGGGTATCAAAGATACCCTGGAATAGCAGTTATCTATTTCAGTTCATTTCTGGTTCAAGTAACAAAATACTGAGTTTGGGGTTGGGTTTTTAAGGGTTTTATTTTCTCTGGGCATTTGTACAGTTGCACCATATGAGTGTAAAATGCCAGGAGCAAGCATTCCCCTGCTTTGTACTCCTTTGTCTCAGGTGTTTATACCTACTTTGGGGGTCAGAAACTGAAGAATCGGGATTGTTCTCTCCATAAGTACAATACTGTTAATGTGGGTGTCATCAAACATATGTCTGATGTTGTCACCGCCTAAATTCCATTGGGCCAACACCTATCAATGGTGAAGGACAGAAGGAAGTTGAAGTGATATTGAAGACTACTGTTTGATAGACAAGATGAAATGTTAAAATGGACATCATGGCATGCCTTCTTTTTGTTGCTGTTGATCAATCTGTGGCTAGCTCAACATATGAAATCTAAATGTAAAACATTCTCAGATACTGTCAATGAAAATAAGCAAAGTGATAAGAGAAAGGTGACAAAAACTTAGTAGAAGGGAATGTGAGAATTCATTAGAGTCACTTTGATTTAAGATATTAAGATAGTCCTTGCATACTGACAGGCAGAACACTAAAGGAAAGAGGTGACTACATTCTACTTTGTTGCAGTTAATTTCTGGGGATTAATGACATCTGGAAGGAAGTAGATAGAGTTCTGAAAATGTTAATCACTTTAATTGCTTTTTGAATAATGTCCAATTTTTCCTGTGGTTTGTTTTAATTATTTTCATTGTACACATTGTCTGGAGCTTTGAACTTGACAGTGGGCATGACTTAATAACCACAATTAAAACAAAGTTCCTGTCTTGATGCATCTAAATGGCTAGTCTGATTTTGACAAAGTTGAGGCACACACAGCTGTCTGTGAAGACCATTAGGTTTCAGTAAGGACGATCTATCTGTTACAGGTCTGTGAACCTGAGAATCCATGCAAGGACAAGACACACAGCTGCCATAAGTCTGCAGAGTGCATCTATCTGGGCCATTTCAGTGATCCTATGTACAAATGTGAATGTAGGACAGGTTATGCTGGAGATGGACGCATCTGTGGTGAGGATTCAGATTTGGACGGCTGGCCTAATAATAACTTGGTCTGTGCTGCTAATGCAACATACCACTGTGTGAAGGTAAGTAAAAAACGTTGATAAAAATGCCAAACCATAACAAATTCTTCTCTTGTTTTTCCTAAATAGTTGTGAATAACACTTTTCAGCATCAAGCTGGTGGTTCCTTTCTTTAAGCTATGACTGTTATAGCCTACTCATTTTTTAGGAGATGCTGTGAAATGTGTATTAACAATAGATCCTGTAAGGGATTCTCAAAATAAAGTCCAGAGTCCTCTGCTTTGTATTTCTTCCTACTCAGTGTACACAGAAGGTTGGGATGCTTGTGAATAGAGTTAACACACTGAGCATGGGTGTGGAGCACACAGATAATGAGAACTAATCAGGAAGCTTTCAGCACAGGTGAGTATGAAATCCTACCTGCAAGGCTTGTAACAAGACATGTAGAGCCATATAAGGACTACAGTTTTAAATCCTTTCTTGAACCACCCCTTCCTCTTGAAGAGTTAAGTAAGTCACACTCTCTGAAAGCTGCATTTAGAGCCTGGCAATTGGAACCTAAGAGAGGAATCACAGAATCATGGGCATTGGAAAGGACCTCCAGAGATCATCTAGCCCAACACCCCTGCCAAAGCAGGTATGCCTAGAGCAGGCTGGACAGGAATGCATCCAGGTGAGTTTTGAACACCTCCAGAGAAGGAGACTCCCAAGATCTCTGGGCAGCCTGTTCCAGTGCTCTGTCACCCTCAAAGTAAAGAAGTTTTACCTCATATTGAGATGGACTTCCTGTGTTCTAGTTTGTGCCTGTTGGCCCTTGTGTCACTGGGCACCGACCTCTTGACATGCACCCTTTTGATATTTATAAGCATCGATGAAATCCCTTCTCAGTCTTCTCCAGGCTAAACAGACCTGCCTGTCTGCCTTTCCTCATAAGACAGGTCCTCCATTCCCTTGATCTTCTCTGTAGCCCTCCGCTGGACTCTGCAGTAATTCCTTTCTTGAGGGGCCAGAACTGGACACAGTACTCCAGGTGTGGTCTCACCAGGGCAAAGAAGAATGAATGAGTAATTTAGACAGAGGAGTTCTCCTTATTGCAAAAGCTCAGTGGGAGAAGGTGGGAGTTTCAACCTCTCTTACCTTTCAGAGATGTGGAGTCCCAGCTCTGTCCTTTCTGGGGAGAATGAACTTCCTGACACCATTGGCTGTAGACATGGCAGGGGACTGTTCTTCACTGTTACTGCTGCAGCTGTGCCATTGTAATGAAAAGAAATATTACCACAGCAAGGAGAAAATAAGTATCAGGGAGCCTAAAAATCACAGAATCATAGAATCATCTGGGTTGGAAGGGACCTTTTAAGATAATCTTGTCCAACCAAATGGTGGTATGTAGGTTTAGCAGTGAGTACCTATTGTGTGTTCCCTGGAACCTGGTTCTTGAGCTCATCTGAAGTGCACTGTAAGTTCTCCTTTGCTTCATGGTCTGAAGTTCCTTCCAGTGGATATTGCTCAAAAGCAGTGAGCACACTTAGGGGTCTCATCCTGATGGAGTTCTGCTGCTGTGCAAAACGTGACTGAAAGTTGTTCCATGTCCACCAGTTTAACAATGGACCAAACACATGTCAGGGGAGTCTTTCAGCCCTCAGTTAATTCCCTGGATCACAGTTCTGAATGATGCCCTCACTGATGGTTGAGTGACAAATCCAATACAAAGGGGCATACACTGCTTGCAGCAGCAAACTAAGCAACTGGGATGAAGTGAGTTTTACTTGAGCAGAAGGCATAAGCAAGTGTTCAGTTTTAAACACCTACCCATAGGACCACTGATTTCCTACTTGCTTTCACTGGGACATGTGCTCAGGTATTTTGCTGAATCAGTCATGGCTGCAAGGTCAATGTTTTCTCTCCTGAAGGTTTTGGATTTTTTTTTTTCCCTCAAAGCTGAAACATAATTGTTTTTCTTTCTATGTGTTGAAGTGTTCTATTTCTAACCTGTCATGAAATTCTAGTACAATAACTTCAGATTAAATAATAATGAAAAAAATGCAAAAATTACTTGACTTCTAGACTACTACAGTGGTTAAAACCCCAAATATGGTTCAAGAAAAGGAAAGTTTGAAATCGGGCTGTTTGAGAGAATCAACTCTCACAAATTTAAGTTGTGAATCTGGTCTTTGTCAGCAGAAGCGTTTTGACCTTGATGGCAATTTGAGCCTCAAATGTTGAAATTCTGTACTGTAGCTGATGTCTGTTTATTGTGGATCCCACCAATTCAGCAATTGCAGTTCATATATTCTTTTTCGGTTCCTGTCATCAGAATCTGCAACACATTGACTCAAGATATAATGCAAATGATTAGTTTTCATTAAAAACCCAACATACTGGACCCATTGAGAAAAAAAAAGTTTTCAAAGATTAATTCACAGTTTCTATAATACATGTCTTGATCTAATAGACACATGTACTTCATTTAAGGGGAAAAAATGGTAGAATTGCAATAAATTTTTAGCTGATTTTTTAGTTTTTCAAAGAGGAATATATGCTAAAGTTTGGCAAACTATTTCACTTATTTTTTCAGTGTAACAAAAGACTTGCTCATTAGAAATAATCATTCTTTACAAAGTTGTGATACAAAAAAAGGCAAGTAAAGGTATTTCTTTTATTTTCAAAGCCATGGGAGTGGAAGGGTAATGTTTTGCAGAACACTATAAAGGCATGTTTTTCAAAATCCTTTCTTACAGTGTTCCCATTCATTGCTGTGTGCTACTTCAATCCAGTAACTTTCCATATGAACAACTATTTCTGAAGACCATCTCCTGGCTTGTATCTCTATTTTTCTGGCAACCGAACCTGGTCATTTTATCTGTAATCTTCAAACATACATTATGAGTTGTCTATAAAAAGTTGATGTAAGAGTGCACATGTGTGCACATGGTGTGTTTGTTAGTTTCATCTAGAACTTAGTGGAAACATCCTTTCAATAGAAGGAGAGCTGGGAAATAGAATGATTTGCAGATGCATTTCATCTTCACAATATGAAAGCAGCAAATGAACTACTATCTTTGGCAACAAACAAACAGGCACTTTAAAAAGTACTTGTGATGAATTGTTCTTGTTTTATAGCCTCTGTTGTACTATATCTACTCTTCTGTACAGACAAGTCATTCTGACATAATGTAAACACAATGTATTGACTATTTCTTTTGGCCAGGATAACTGCCCTCTTCTGCCAAACTCTGGCCAAGAAGATTTTGATAAAGATGGCAAAGGAGATGCCTGTGATGAGGACGATGACAATGATGGTGTCGAAGATGACAAAGTAAGTGCATTTCTGTGTCTTTAGTATGCTTGACCTAAACATCTGATTTTTAAGGAAAACCATTACAATAGATGAGAGCTTTACTGTTCAGAGCTTCAGTTGTTATTCTGCATCGCTTTCCCTGAATGATGCCTGGTGCAGAGTAAAGCCATGTTGGGTCAAAGAGTAGCACTTTGCTACTCTTTGAGGCCTGGGGAACCTGGGGCTGGATTGTTTTCTGTATCAGTTTTGGATTCAGTTGTGTATGTGAAACAGTTTAATGGAAGGTGATACTAGATTTTTTATTTTGTAATGGGGGAATGATAGGTCCATTTTATTTTAAATGCTATACTGGAAGTATGTTGGAAACAAGTTATGATGATATTGACACAGCCAGTGTCAAGGGGCAATGACAGGAGGAAAGTACCTAGCCAGGTTCATACTTTCCTTCTTTTTATCTGACCACAACACTGAATTTTGTTTACCTGCAGAGACTAAAAGACAGGCAGTTAATCTGAACCTATTTTTCCTATACCTTCAGCAAAAGGACAGAGGCAGTTCCAGAGTGGGATTCATCCTGCCTTTTCTGAACATACTTAGATGAGTGAATTGGTTTTAAGAATTTACCATTCCTCTTTGTTCACTTCAGAGGGAGCCTAGATGCTCTAGAGCTTCAGACAGCTAAAGTTGAGTTAGAACTGTGTTCATGGAGCCTCTACTTAAAATATTTCAAACAGCCAAGAATCTTTTGATAAAAATAATATGATTTAGTACATATACTGGAAAAATTGTAGCTATATTCCATTTTATGAGCAGTGTAAAATTTTGGCTTGCCTCTATCTTGTCTTTGAGTATATAAAACATATTTCTGAGAAATTCAAAATCTTACGCAAAACCAAAATATTTTCTGGTAAATGCTAAAGCAAAGGAAAAAGTAGTTTAAAGATTTGGATTCTGTGATGCTAGTGTAGCCCTCTGCTTTGGTTTGGTTTTGTTGTTTTCATTCCCCACTGAGTAGTACCTCATGCCTGTGCAAAAGTCCATGTGTAATTTGGGGATCTATGAAACATAAGAATTCTTCTTGTGGCTGACTTTCAAATTAATGATTATCTGAAATGATAATAATAATAATGACTAATCTGAAATCAAAATTCCACTAAAGAAATGATTTCAGGGAAAAATATATTTAGTGTCAATGAGAAGATTTCATTTTAACTCTGCTTTTTTGAAATGCTTTATATCATCATATGCAATATAATCCAACCCACAAAAATCCAACCCACAAAAATAGTCAATCCTTGATTAAATTGAAAAATCAAAATGTATGCTTTAAAAGTGAGAATATTGATACTAATTTGTTTCAAAAAAACTTGGAGTAACAATTCTAGTTTCTTCCAAAAAAATAAACTATGCAGCTGAAGTTGGCCTGATTTTATAACACATCCTGATTTTTATTTTTTAAAAAAACACACATACCACTTTGAAATGTTGAAAATATCTGAGTACAGATCCAATTGCTTTCCTTGTGAGATACATGACGCGTTTTGTATGCCTTGTACAAAACTATAAAAAAGTAAGCTAGGCTATTCAGATGCCTTCCTGTTACCACCAAAAATCTTCAATATAGGTACAGTTAGTCCATTGAAAAACTAGTGGATTAGTATTTTGATTTTTCACCTCTGACGAAGATGAACGGTAAGAGGTGTTCCTTCATAGTGTGCTCTCATGAGTTGTGGTTTATATTCTTAAATCTTCTTTTTCTTCATACTAGGACAATTGCCCACTTCTGTTCAACCCTCGTCAGTTTGATTATGACAAGGATGAAGTTGGTGACCGCTGTGATAATTGCCCCTACGTGCACAACCCTGCTCAGATTGACACAGATAATAATGGGGAGGGTGACTCATGTGCTGTGGATATTGATGGAGATGGTATGTTTTCAGTTTTGAGAATTAAGGGCAGCTCCACAAGTATACTTTGCTTTCAGTCCAGTATGATGAGATACCTTTTTTTACAGATAGAATAAAATTGGTTCCAGCTGCTCAAAAATGCAGGCTAAGAAAGAGAAGAGAGGTTCATCTGTCCTGTGTAGTATAGCTGTCCACAAAGTCCCTAAATTAATACAGTGGGTATTATCGAAGAATAAATCCCTTCAAGTCTTTTATCAGTGTAATCTTAAAAAGAATTCCTTCCTTCATCTGTGTTCCAAGATAATCAAGATCTAATATAACACTTCTGTTTACCTTTTTTCCCTTTTCAGGGGAGGGAAAAGAATATCAGAACATCTGTGCGGTTAAGACAATATCTTTAGGAAATTAATCTGCTTTTCTATGAACGTACTGCAAAGCCCACAGTAATGCAAATACACATTTTTTTATGTGTCTTAAAATATTTTTAAAGGTATTTATTTCGTCTACTAGAACATGCCTATATGACAGAAATTTGATCAGAATTAAGGAGGAGGAAAAGCACCTAAATGTCTTTCCCTACTGCATTTCAAATTTATGAGAATCCAGAAGTACTAGAAGTTGAAGAAATCTAGGCATTGGATTTCCTTCATTTTAAACTTTTGTATGCTTGTCTGACTTGAATTTCTGAATATTTTGAAGTCTTCTTGTTCTTCTGACCATCAGGCTCTTAGTAGTACTTGTAGGAGTCTTGCATTTGGAAAAAAATGTCA
>BJBW01004696.1:0-14392 GCA_004320125.1 Scolopax mira | reverse complement strand
TGTTCCCCCCCAGGAAACTTTTTTTAAAATTTGTAATATTGTACAATAAATGTTGTACATGTTCTGGTAAAATGAAATTATTTAGTGGTGAGACAGCTGAACATTAATGCAGTTGTTCCTATAAAAAGCTTCAGAAATTTCACCGTGTTAAAGTTGTGATTTCTATGTCATTCCTTAAAGCATTTAGGAAGAAAATCCAAATAAAATTATTTTAAAAAGAACAATATTCCACCCCTTCATCTATTATTCCATGAAAAAGGGCTAAAATTTAAAAGCAAAATCCCTCAGTAAAATACATAAAGAAGTTTATCATAGCATAAAAAGTGGAATTCATATAATAATTTTTTTCTAATGTTAGCCTTTTCACTATTTCACATTGTAGCAATTGGAAAGTCTATGATACTCTTAAGAGCCTTGCTTCTTTACTAGGGACATCCCCATATCATTCTGTGATTCCTCCAGTTTATGGCTGTCTATGTTGGATGCTGTATCATTCTGATTTCTTTAATTTCTGTTGTGTGTTTTTTTTTCCTTCATAGACATTTTTAATGAACGAGATAATTGTCCTTACGTCTATAACACAGACCAGAGCGATACAGATGGTGATGGCGTTGGTGATCAGTGTGATAATTGTCCGTTGATGCATAATCCAGACCAGGTAAATGTTAGACATGGTTTCCTTAATGATAATGTCAAAATAAGGACAGAGAAAATAACACAGGAAAAGCTATCAGTCCCTGTTTGTTGTGGATCTGTATTGCTCATTTCTACATCTCAGGCTGTCAGACCTCTTTGTATCAGATGAAAGGAAAGTAATGAGGCCTTTAATCCATCTGCTAGGCTTTGGTGAACTGTTTTTATATGCTGTGGCAAGTGTGAACTGCCTTAGGGCTGCATTTGGCAGGCCTGAGTTTCCTGGTCCATCCACAGATAAGTAATATCAAGCATACAGAAGTAATCAGAAAATGTGCTTTCCAGGCTGCAACTGCCCTGTGATCTCTATAATGAGAGCAATAAAGGTCATGGCTGAAAACCTGCCCTGAAATGTCTTTGTGACAGATCTTATGCACTGATTGTAGAATAAGTAGCTATAAGAATTTCAAGTTATTTTTCTGCTTATATTTCTGCTTCAAGCATGGTTGTCATCATGACATCAATTGTCTCCAGAGAACTCCTTGAATAGAAACGTTGAGAAATTAAGTACCATGCTATCCATACTTTTCTGTTTGGTAACAATAATAATGCAGTTTCTTTTGATATATTTTGTTTTGGTAGACTGATGCAGATAATGACCTTGTTGGCGACCAGTGTGACAACAATGAGGACATAGATGAAGATGGCCACCAGAACAATCAAGATAACTGCCCTTACATCCCTAATGCTAACCAGGCTGACCATGATAAAGATGGTAAAGGAGATGCCTGTGATCCTGATGATGACAATGATGGTGTCCCAGATGACAGGGACAATTGTCGCCTCAGATACAACCCTGAGCAGGAGGACTCTGATGGTAAGAACAATGTCATATGAATTTCATTTTATTCTTAGTACACAGTTCTGATCTTGGAGTATTAGTATTTGGTGAATAGAAAGGCTTCAGATCAAACTGAGCTGCTTTTGACAGTTGAGACACTGGACTTTAGTGGAACTGCACTGGCCAGTTTGGTCCAGAGTCAGAGCATTAGGAAACCTCTTTGACATGGGCTCAAATGCTTACATACTTATTTTTAGAAGAACACCTTTAAGAAACCAGAAAACACAAAACCAAAATCCATGTTTTTTTAATGTATTTCTGATTTTCACTTTAAATTAGGAAATTCAAAGTGAAAGAAATTTGTGAAGATAATTCAAACAACTTGAATTTCAGGTGTCTTAAAAATACAACAACAAAACAAAACTTTCAAAACAAGTTGTCTTCTGAAAACTAAAATAGAAAAATATGGTCTAGTGCTGTTTTATTTTGAAAAACAGGCTATTTCTCCAGGTTTTTTAAGATCTAAAGTTATTGATAACTTTTAAAATTAGGTTAAAAAAACAATTCTGAGCAGCTTTTCTTAAATTGGCGTTATAGGTAGCTTTAAATATGTCTTCATGATGTATATGTCACAGTTTAAGAAATGGATACATAATTGTTCTTTCCTCCAGTTCTGTGTTAAAATGTCACTGGTCACTCTCAGACAGTTCTTCTCTGGCAGTATTTCAATAATGAAATAGTGATACATTCTAATCGTAAATGTAGTTTAGTAAAAATATATATATGATCCTTTGAAAAACACTGTAACATATCTATGAGTAATGGCCCTTGCAATAAATAGGTGAGCAATTTCTGTTCTGAGTTATAGAGCTTGCTGAAGTCATTCCATCTTTATGTTGTTGAAATTGAAAGCAGAATTTAGTACCTACACAATATGGTTTTATGTACATTTAGAAAGATAAAATCCTGAGCCCTGACTGATTTCCTGATAAGACAATTCCTTGCAGCAGGAAGTTTCTGCTTGGTAGACAGTAGTAGTTTTTAAATTACTTAACTTCACAGTCCAATTATATAATGGGAATATCTCTGTACTTGCCAATCTGTGGAATAGTCCTTTAATTTCAGAAATATTCCAGAAAAAAGAACGCTCCCTGTTTGGGGTAGTTCATTTTAGTCAGCTGTTGCCTGCATCTTGCAAAAGAGACTACATTTATGTATGTAGTAAGTATTCAGAAAAAGAGTAAATGTAAACAGTTTAGCCAGCTCATCACTGTCATTAGTGGCAGCTCCAACAGAAATCTTGGAAAAGCAATAAATTAATCTGAAAGCTGTTCCCACGCTCTTGAAGATGTGAACTGTAGCTTATAAAGATGAGGCCCTGGAGAGAGCTGTTGGACATGGTTGGGTAAACAAATGCTTTCTAATGCTTTTCCTTCACAGAGAGTCAGTGTTGTCAACAGGAGCTCAGTACCAAATGAACATCAGTAGGACTTTCAGTGAATAACTAGATTCTCTTCATGACTCAAGAATTGCCTCTATGATATTGGCAAGGGGAATAAAATTGAAAATTCCTTCTCTTTTCTCCAATGATTTTCTCCAAAGACAAACAGGTGCAGGAGCATACATCTGGTCAGGACTTGGAGTTCTCCGTGGCTGATTGCCAGAGTGGAAAATGGGACCACATATCTGAACTCCAGAAAGTCTTTAAGTTATTAGATGTTTCAGTTTTTCTCTAACTACCTTTTTTTGGTGATTGCCTAAAATGCATTCTAATTTCTTTCTGAAAGCTTCATGCTTGGAAAATGCTGTGCTAATTAGGAATAGTGATGTAGCTTTCCATTTGTCTGAGAAGCATGTAGTAGTAGGTCAATAATGAATGAGCTCAGTCATTGCTATTTCCCATTGCGTCAATTCCCATGCTGTTAGTTACAAGCTCTTAAATTAAAAAAAAAAAGGCAGATGCTCAGCTGTATGAGGATAAAAACAAATAAATGGTAGTTTGGTTTTTACATTAGTACCCAGTGTAATATCCAGTGGTTTCTATTGTCAGAGCCATTTGCGATTTTGTTTCTACACTTGTCTGGTCAACTTTTTCTACTTGATGTTTTGAGTGCTTTTATTGTTTTATGCCACAGACAGCTGTGGTATTGGCAATGAGAAATTTATTTTAGATGCCTCCCTTTACTAGGTGCTATTCAAGGCAGGTCACATCTATTGGTTTCCAATAATGTTATGGATAAATTGAGAATGGATTTTTTTTTTAAATGTTGAGCATAGTAAAAGTTTGGAGCAGCAGCACAACTGTAGCTGAACTGTATGGATGTATTTTTAGGTTTTCTAAACAACTCAATATTTCCATTCCTCCAGGGTTAGTCCTGTTAGATACAGTGCTTCTTTCTTTTCTTGCTATGTTTTTCTGAAATGCCACATTTTTTTTTTTTGTAAGAGAAATTGTTCTATCCACAAGTGAAAGAGTGATTGAGCACATATGCATATTTTACTGCAATACTTTACCATTTTCTTTTGACATAAATATGACATTTCTGCAATCTGAAGCACATTAAATTGACTGTGGCTGAAGGAATCTTAAGACAGACATAAGAGTGAAAAAAGTTTACTAAATTCTTATATACAATGTAAGATATTAAAGTTCAGGAAGATTAAGATTTTAACACTAATGTTTGAATTCATTTGCACTGAGCATAATAAATGTGGTGGTTTATCCACATCTGGGACAAATCAAAATGAAAATGTAATAGAAATATTAGTGAATTACATCAACATAGCAAACTTTCAACTTATCCCACCCTGATTCTAAAGCAGCATATAGACTGGGGCCAGGTTGATCACTGCCATAAACCACTGATGGGACAGTTTTATTAACAATGATTTTGGTCCTCATCCAAGTTGATGACAACTTCCAGTCATTACCAGCAGCATTTCAAATGGACTTCCAGAAAATGAAGTTTTTCTTGGAGTTTCTTGGAGCATTCTTTGAGAAACAAGAGAGTAACATACTCGTATCTGTCATAAATTTCTCTCATCCGTGGGATAGCTGTTAGGAAGGCTGGATAAATTGCTAACACTTGCATTTGTTTATTTGTACTGCTTATAGGTGATGGCAGAGGTGATATTTGCAAAGATGACTTTGACAATGACAATGTCCCAGATATTTATGATGTATGCCCTGAAAACAATGCTATCAGTGAAACTGATTTCAGAAAGTTCCAAATGGTCCCTCTGGACCCCAAGGGAACAGCGCAGATTGATCCCAACTGGGTTATTCGCCATCAAGGGAAGGAACTGGTGCAGACTGCCAACTCTGATCCTGGAATAGCCGTAGGTGAGTATCAGATGTCTTTGAAAAAGTAAACAGTGAACTGGTCATAAAGAAAAAAAATTTAGACACACCTATTTGGTGCTGCAAGCTTTAGACTCGCATCATGTATATGCCATTTTAGAAACAGTTCAGTGCCGCTTGCCTTTGACCATTCATCTCATCACCAAATGTAATACATGTAAAATACCCACTGTAATACCCAGTTAAAGAACTCAATATAATACCAGCTGTCTTTAACACCCTTTGTAAACAACTCATTTCTCTCCAGTAACCTCTAGGCAATAGATAGGCAAGCGTAATAACCTCCTCTCCTAAAGGTAAGGAAACTGAAAAAGATAGTTTACACCTTCTGGCAAAACTCGGGATAGAGGTGTGAGAAGCCCTTCTCACACTCTTGGGTGTGAGAAGCCAGACTCAGCATTGTAACTTGATGGTTTGTCTCTTGTTCTCTCCCAGGCTACGATGAGTTCAGCTCCGTTGACTTCAGTGGCACGTTCTATGTTAACACAGACCGTGATGATGACTATGCTGGCTTTGTGTTTGGCTACCAGTCCAGCAGTCGGTTTTATGTTCTGATGTGGAAGCAGGTCACACAGACCTACTGGGAGGACAAACCCACCAGGGCTTATGGCTATTCTGGTGTGTCGCTCAAAGTAGTGAATTCAACAACTGGTACTGGTGAACACTTAAGAAATGCTCTCTGGCACACAGGAAACACCCCTGGACAGGTGAGAGATTTAAAACTTCAAGCCAACAATGCATGATTAACATTTAAAAAAGAAGGGGGGTGTCCTGATAAAAAATTTCCTTTCACGCCTCAATGTTTTGCAGATTTTATCAGCTTTCCTTCAGTTCCCATATTACTAATGTCAATAATAAGATCTGCATTGTGTTTCAAAGAAAACATTACACATATAAAAAATTATGAATGGAAATAAGGACACGTATAAAAGGGAAGGTGTGGTGTGGTCTAAAGTCGAAGGAGTGAGAAGTCTCAGTTTTCCACAAATCCTTTGTGACCTCTGTATTGGCACTTGCTTCTTCAGCATTCCAGCTTGTTTGAATTATACGTGGTTTAGAGTTCAGTAACCAGTGACAGCCAAGGAGAAAAGAAATGAAAACAAAGAGGAAAAACTGCTGCTGTTCCAAATAGGGTTGAGCTGTGGAAGAAACTTGTGCCTTTTGGAAACGAAGTCATTGGGGCTTCGCATGTGGATAGGAATTTCACACTTTGGAGCTCTTTGCATGAACAAGACCTTGCCTGAGTGTAAGAGTTTTCTAGGAGCAGGTCACAGGCAGTAACATCTGTGTAAACTGCAGTCCCTCTGCTTTGGTGGGGGCATTGGTACAGGTAGGAGTCTGTCAGCGTGAGGGGGGGTGTGTGCTTTTGCAAAAGTGGGCAGGAATTCATAAGGGGAGTCAGGATTGATGCTGTAATGGTCTTCAGTGACTCCAGCCATGAAACTACACATAAGTAACTGATCAATAATTTCAGACAGAAATTTTTTCATTGCTCTCACTCTATAAAAGAAGTCGACTGATGATACCACCAAATGTTAAGCACTATTTTCAGTTTCATGCTCTGCAGCAAATAAGCTTTGGCTGCATGTACACTTCCTATAGTGGATGTACAGTTACTGGAGCATAGTCTGTTTCTAATAAAGCATTTATATTCCTACTGTAGGTGCGTACTTTGTGGCATGATCCCAAGAACATTGGCTGGAAAGATTATACTGCTTACAGGTGGCATTTGATTCATAGGCCTAAAACGGGATTAATAAAGTAAGAAATGTTCCTTCATCTCTGTATTTTTTAGCAAAATTTTTTGTCTCTGATATAAGAGCTATGTTATCAATTTCTTTGTTTTGATAATGATGATACTTGTGTGATAGTTCCCATGGGACATTTTTTATCTTTAGAGAAAGTTATTTTCCTTTTCAGATGTATTTAATCTAGTCTGGATGGTCAATAGTCAATATTTACATCAGATAAACAGCCTTAAATGAAAGAGAAAAAAGGAAGTTCTTTCATAAGAGCATTTCTGTAAAGGGACAAGAAATTCCTGAGCAAAACTCAAAGCAAGATTAGAACGTGAGATTCCTGCACAGTCTCTGGAAATTGAATGAATGAAATTAATTAGAAACATCAGAATTGCCACAGGGAAGTAGGACAACCGCCTGTCTACTTCAGCATCCTGTCCCCCACAGTGGCTTATGTCAGATAGTGCAGAAGCAGCCATGAGCACATCTGTAATGCACACCAGAAGGAGCTATGGGATATGACGTTCCTTGGAGTCCAGCTGTTTATCTGATGCTCCGAAGAATGAGCATTAACTGTCCATGTCAATTTTGTCTTCTAACTGCTGCAACTGTAAGGGGCATTTTTCATGGGTCAGGGTCTGACCTTATCCTTAAAGTCTTGTTTATGCTTATTAGCAGAAAAACTTTCCTTTCACCCATGTTGCTGTTAGTAAATTCTGCAAAGTAAGATACTGCTTTGTCAGGCAAAGCACGTTTCAACTGGTATCCCACTAGATTAATCTAGCATGACAAATTCAATGGTCCAGGGCATTAAACTCCTTCATTCTTTAAGGTGTTTTTATGCAAACGTAGCCATTAAACCATTTTATTTGGACAGATATAGCAATTTAGTATTAACATGATCAGATCAGTGTAATTTTTTGGATGGGATGATTAATTTCTTAAACTATTTACATTGTTTTGGGCTTTTGAAATTTTGACATTTATGTTAAATAAGGTTACCTGAACACTAGAACCTGTCATTCTTTTTGCTGTTCTTTCTACTATCCATTAGATACTGCTTTCAGGGAGCAGTTTCACACTATTCTTTGGGCACCTTTCAGAAAACAAAACAAGAGAGAGCAAGTGCTGGACATGATTTTCTGCCTAAGTAGAAATCTGTACCTAACTGTTGAGGGTTCTGTCTCAAGGTCTCTCATGAGAAGTGGAGAATCCAAGTTCAAGGAACTGCTATCTATCCAATAGAGATGGAAAATGAAAAGCCATCCTTGGAGGTTTTTTTGGCTCCAGGGTGAATGTCTGAAATGCTACCAAAAAAACCCAAAATAAGCCAAAAGAAACCCCCCAAAACCCCATACAACAAAAAAAAAAAAAGCACAAAAAAACCTGCAAAAACCCATAAGCCCATCCCAAGTTTTCCTGCTTTTCCAATTTATTAGTAATCTAGCTGTTCGTGTCTAAATCCTTCCATCTTTCATTAAGCTATTAAAATGTCTGAAACTGAGATCCAGAATGTCTCCAATTAATGTTTTCTTTGACTCTAAAGGGAGTTCTTCCAATTTCTGATGTTGGCCCTTGCACCTAAAGATAAATAAATCATCTGTTCACATAGCTGTAAAGACGACTTTGCTAAGTGATGTGGCGAGGTCCTGTGCTAACCTCTGGGTTCACAGGGACGTGGGCTTATCAATGAATGCTAGTACATCACATAGTTCATTCCAGGAGACATGACCATTCTAAATAAAGAATCAGGAAATCTTTTGCAGATGGTTTGCATAAAATTACTTATGGAACAGTTCCACTGCTTCTGATTAATGTGTTATGACTGCTGGCCAGGTGGGCGTGAGATAGAGATGAGAAGTGAGTCTTACAATGGAGTTGGGTTGTCTGGTGCTTTGTTAAAAATAATTCTGTTTCAGTTCTTGGGAACTTTTACCAGCCCTTAGCAATGGACGCTGCATTATCCTCCATGTCTAATTTAAATTATATTCTTCTTTACAGAGTTTTAGTGTACGAAGGGAAACAAGTCATGGTGGATTCTGGACCAATTTATGATACAACATTTGCTGGTGGACGATTAGGTCTTTTTGTCTTCTCTCAAGAGATGGTCTATTTCTCTGACCTCAAATATGAATGCAGAGGTTAGTTGCAGAAAATGTCTGGAAAATGCTGAAATCTTTTATAACATATAGAACAAGCACGAAATGTGGAAATTAAAAGTATCCTCTAGTTACAGAAAGCAATCTGTAATATCAATGCATGGAGTAAAATTTGATTTGTTGAAATACCATGAATGCCCTTTGCCCCTATAGCAATCTCAATTTGAATAACACAACACAGATGTTCAATATTACCACCTGGAAAATATGGGATCAAAATATCTGAGGGAGATACATACATAGAATTCTCTCTGCACATCCACTTTTCTTTGTAGGCTATTTCATTGTCTCCTGCAGGCAAAGAGCTACTTCTAGATCACTCCTCTTTCAAGATACTTGAAGGAGACAGCAGATAGTTGTAATGAGCATGTTTGTCTATAGCACCTTATACAAAATGTTTTAGAATACGGAAAATGGTTTCCCAGTTTTTTTCATATATGACTTTTTATATATGTTTAGATACATAGGTGCACATAGATACGTGTGTTTGTTTCTGTCTATATAGGTAGATACCTATTTATATAACTATGTCCTTACATTTCTGGGAAAGCACAGAACAGGAAATACCATGCTGCATCCTTATGCTCTGTCATGATGGAGCTCTGTGGTTGACTTCCTAACCAAATAAAACAACCATAATTAATATCTTTTTTGCTTTTTCTTTCAGATGCTTGAGCAATGGTTGCTGCATTACCAGCAGAGTACTGTAAGTGCTATGGAACCTCGACACCTCAGTACATCCTGGTACTCCCAGTTTCTATTTTTGTGTACCTCCTGTCCTCTGTCCTCATGCTCCACTCACCAGGTACTTCCGTGCTGCCAGGAGTGCCTCAGCCATCCCTCCACCCAAGTGCCTTCTCCCAGCCGGGACTAACAAAACCCAAACATGAGCGTCCAACCCACCACTGAAGCAAAAGCAGATTGATACATTAGAACACTTTTGTACAGTGAAAACTTAACAAAATACGTTTGTTTGTTTATTTGTCTTTTTTAAGGAATGACGTTTACATATAAAAATGTAATTACTTAATGTATTTATATATATATATGGAGAAAAAGAGGGGCTTGATGATTATCAGTCATTGTCTTTAAGTGAGGAAAAATGTGTTTGAATAACTTCTTAGTTGTATGGTTGATGCTTCCTTGCTCTGATCAGGGCTGGACTTCAGTAACACGAAGCCTCTGGGTCTAATTTTAGCAAAGTAATGGAGGGCAACACCAACAATATCTATAACAACAATGAAAATATCTTTGGATAATAAAGTAAAGGTAAATTATTAACGTATTGTGATCCAAAAAGATGGTTTTTAGCTGAAGAGGCTCTTAATAATACCCCTTAAGATTGCAGTCGGTAGAAATGTCAAATTTGCAACATAAAACATTGTCTATTGGACACTTAATTCAGGCCAAACAGAATTGAATAAGAAACTCAGATATGAAAGGGAGGAGTGATTCATTTAAACATCTGAAGCTATCACTATTGTCTGACTTTCAAAAAAAATTTTTCCAGTTGTTCCCTTTCCATCATATTTTACATTCCCTTGCAATAAAGAATATACTATGACCTTGTGGAGCAAAATGAACCTGAACCACTTTCCCACCTCTGCTGCAAAAAGCACTTTGACATCCTGAATCCTGATGTGGGTTTTTGAAAAGGTGGCAACGCCACTATTACTTAATTTGGTAACATAGGAATTTAAGGTTCCATTTATAAATATTTTGTTAGTATTTATTATAATTATCACACAGAGCTACCTTCTCTGATAATTTATTTTAAAGCACGACATATAACGCATCAATAATACATTCACAAATAATGGTATTTTAAAGCTATTTTTAAAAGCATATCACAACATTTAGATATTGACAAAGCATAGTATACACTTAAGTATAGTTTCAGGGGTTATATTCATGTATGCTTTAAACTTAAATGAATAATAATAAGGGATTTATAAATGGAACCTTGTTATATACCCAGTTACCCTAATTTTAATATTGTGTATTGTTACCTATGTCTGCTGTATATAGGACTTCTTAAATAATGCTGAAGGGATACCAGTGTTTATTCTAAACAGATACAACAGTTACTCAGATATACAATAGTATAAACATGTTTAACAATTTGTTTTGTTTAAGTTGTATGAGCTTTGTTCACAAGAAGAACACATCCTGGTGTAATTTTGTTTATAGATGGGTTTACTAATGGAATAATACAGTACCTCTGCCGCCTTACAGGGCACAGTGAGCTAAATGTTGAATCAACTTTTTCTCCCTTGAAATAGATTTTGTTGCTATATTCATTGGAAAGGAATCCACAGTTGCTGGCTTTATTGCACATTTTATAGTGTTGGTATTATCATTATCAAATCTTTTTTTTTATTTCAATTTTGTTCCTGATTTTTTTTTTTTTTCCAAATCCTCTTCATGAGGTTTTTAAGTGTTTCAATTTCTTACTTTTGGTGTTTCAATTTGTATCCCCAAGTCCCAAGCAGAAGGAAGGGTGTCTTCATTAAATGTAATGATTGTAATGGCTGTGTAGGGTTTTTTGTTTTGTCAGAGAGAGACATCAGTATGGGGGTGAAGATGTTAATATTTGGACTGTATCATAATTTTCCTATTCTATGTAAATTATTTATTATGGTTTTTTAATTTCCTTTTCATTTTTTTCCTTGCAAGTGTGCGTGTGAGAGAGTGGGATCAATGACATTTCATTTTGTTTTACCAAAGATTGTAAATAATTATTTATTTGTTTACATGGACGGAGCTTTATCATTTAACGTCCTGATTCATTTAGCCAGATCATCATTTATATACATATATATTTTAAGAAATTAATGATAGGAAATAAACTGTAAAAAGGTTTTATAAACAAAATTCTCTTTACCTTTTTTATAGTTAAAATGTTTCTTTAAAGAAAGTATTCCATTCCCCAAAGCCCTCAGTTCAATAAGCCTCTTGCCTTGTTAAAAACTAGTTCCTTTCAAGTGAACCAGCAAATCTGTTGTTTGGTTACAAATCATGGACTTTCTTCTAAGGTTGTAAACAGCAGGTTTCCTAGTCTCTTTGACAAGATATCATTCCTCATGAAGTCTTTATCTGGCAAACTATCCCAAATTTTCTTTATGGTATTTTGACTGAGAAATTTTGGTCCTGCTTCTCTTTTTTTTTTTTTTTTTTCTCCCCTTTTTTAGCTGGACTCATACATACTCTGTGTTGTGTCTTGGCTGATGTGTTTGAACAAATACACAAACCTATTCTGCAGCTGCGTCTGCTATGACTTGGTGTGAGCGAGGATTGCCTTCCTGCTGGAGAGTTTCAGGAACAAGTGACTCGTCCCTAATCAAACAGAATAAAATACAAAAACCAGAAAATATTTTTAGCATGACAGGTCATTGCCATGACTATGAACAGCTCCCAGGGAGGGAAATTTGAATTGGATTAAGAAAAGTAAGAATATCAAACATGTCAAAATGCCAATTTTGACGTGTGAACTCAAGATATATTCTCTTATCTCTCTCTAGATATCCTAACTATTCAATATTCTTGGCATTACAGACATCCCAGCTACTTGCTTTTCTTGGCTTTTGGTTCTAATGTGAGCACACAGAACACCACATAAGAAAGCCACATAATCTTTAATGCAATCTTTTAATGAGTTCTTTAAAATAACAACTTTTCGGGATTGTTGAGATTTGGCTTCATTACATTGTTCAGGTAATAGCATTATCAAGATCTTGTACCCCATGTTCTAAATATTCCCATTTAGATCTCTGGTATAAGAGACTTTGAGCATTTAGTAATTATTTGAATAAAAAAAAAAAAATCCCTTCAGGGCAACAAAACCAAACCAAACCTTGCAAAAAAGACCCAGGGAAACAAAATGACTGAAAACATGTGAAACCACTAACAGCAGCGCTTCAGCACTAGCATAGGGTGTCTGAGAAAACCAGAGAGAAAACTAAGAAAAACCAAATATTATACTGTGAATGAGCATGTTCACATGAAGCAGTGACATCCTATGACCTCTGCCCGTTGTTCTAACTACAGACTTTCAAATGTATTCAAGAATATTTGGTTAATTTGGGAAAAAATAAATATTTTAAAAAATTTACAGCCTCTGCTGTTTCCAGAGAGATAGAGGCATGGAAGCAGGCCTGAAATCCCTGCAGTGAGGCTGTTTTTCTCACAAGGGAAGCAGAGTAGAGCAGACACTGATTCTGCCAGTGCCTCCTGGGTGATACCAGGCAGAGGTTTTTTCATTTTCCTGGGCATCAGGCTCTCATCTACTAAAAGGCAATGACAAATTTCTTCCCCTTTAAAATCCTTTTGATAAGTTTTCTGTATCTTATATTTTCTGGGCCAGCCAATAAACCAGGAAATACTGAAATCCTGAAGTTAAATTCTGATGAGACCTCTTGACCACTTTTGAGAAAAACTTTGAATAAGCCTCTGGATTCTGAAAAGCCAAGTTGAACTCACATTATTTTAGGATTTTTCCATTATAAGAGTAATGCATTCACCATGGTTTCTTCCAGAAAGGAAGAAAATCCACCCAAGATCATACCTGTGATTTCACACATCAGGCAGCCCAAATATTAGCATCATGAATGCTAACATCTGTGTCTATTCCTTGGTAGCTATGCAATGGGGGAAGAAGCTGAACAAACTATCACAGTCAATGGGCCAAATCCTCATCTTGGTCAGCTCAGTGGGAGTTTTCCTATGGACTTAAGTGATATCTGGATGAGATTCGGGGATTGGGTTGTGCTGCAAACCACCATAGAGGAAGAGCTCTAACGCTCGCATGGGAACATCTGCTTTCTAAAGCCATTTGAAAAATAAATAACTGTGTAATAACTTGGCACAGTCTTGTTCCCAATGTGGAGAAGACCACCCTTGTAGATCAGGAAGGGGGATTTTGAAGCAAAAGGAACCTGGGATTGATTAAACCAAGCGTCCTTCTGATCCATTATCCTGCTTCTTGAAAGCTGTCAGTACAAGATCCACCAGAGGAAGGTGTAAAATCTTTATAAGTAAAAATCATACATTAGCATGCCTAGAAGGGAGATCATTCCTAGCTCCAGACAGTTAATGGGTGATTCATGCCTGCATTCCTGCATGGCTTATTTTGCACTAATATAACTGTAAATATTCTTGTTATTCATAAATATCTTGGGTTTTTAATCCCACCTCATGACCTATTGAGAGTTCTTGAGGTTGATTATACACGATATGCAGTATAAATTTCCTTCTACCAGTTTCAGGTCTGTTACTGTTTAATTTAATTGACAGGCTTTATTTCTCACAGGCTTTGGGAAGAAGTGGATATTTCATCATAAAACTGCATGTTAGAAAAAACTTTTACTGCTTTACTTTTACTGCCTGTGTACATTTGTCTGTAATGGGGTCATGCAGTACATCAAAGGTAGGAGAATTTCCTTGCTGAAAAGATTGGCAGTCATGTTACAGTCCTGTTCAGGTACAGGCTGCTACACACACACTAAAAAAAAATCTACTTATTTTGCAAAGAATAGGTATCATTCTGGGCTAGTATTGTTACTGATGCGTTTCCCAGCTGTCGTGGTTTGGCCGCAGATGGGAACAAAGGACCACGTGGCAGCCACTCGCACAAATCAGAGTCCCCCACCAGCGGCGTGGC
>BJBW01004694.1:28399-49824 GCA_004320125.1 Scolopax mira | reverse complement strand
CCGACGTCCAAGGAGGACCCTGTCTGTTCATCTGCCTTTGATCCCGATCCGAGCGTTCCTGACTCCAGATCCGGAATCCAGCTCCTGTCCATCACCGAGTCCAGCCTGGGACTGTCCCCTGGGCCTGCTGGTGACGTGATCATCATCATGGGAGCTTGATATGGTTTTGTATAGACTGTATACTTTTTTCTTTTCTTATTATTATTTATTATTTCATTATTTATTTATATTTTCATTAAAATAGTTTAGTTTTTTTCTGAACCTGTAAATCTCTTTTTTATCTGTTCCTTTCCCCTCTTTTCCTTAGGGGAGGGAGGGGCCATCTGTCCTTCTGATTGGTCAATCCGGTCAAAACCACAACATGGTGCCAGGTGTGGGGTTTTTTTTTTGTTTTTTGTTTGGTTGGTTGGTTTGTTTTGTTTTTACTTCAACAGCAGAAGATAAAACTTAATTGCCACTAGTTAATTCAGAGCTGGGAAGAAGTATCATTATGGCTTCTAGCCCACTGGTGAGAAGCTAGAATTCCTGTAAACGGACTAAAATTTACAATCCAGCAAAGGAACAAAACACACTGTGGCTTTTCACGGTAAAATGAAGAGATTGAGAGCATGCCAGGCGTTACTCTCTAGCCCAGAGCAGACCTTGGTCTGCCAAGGGGCAGAATCGTGCAAGCCTTGCACTGTGATATTTAGGCAGGATCACAGCGCCAACCCACTCTCTGCTCCGCCATGAAGAGGCCTTTTACCCCAACAGCGTTCCCAACCGACCGCCCTTCGGCCTAGGCCCGACTGGAGCCGGCGCAGCCCGGCGAGTGACGGCCGCCGCTCCCCCGCAGCTCCCGCTCAGGCAGGAAGCGGCCGTAGGGACCTGGGAGGTAGACACGCACCCCATCTCTGCTCCCCGCTGCTGCTGCTGGACGGAGTCTCCCCTCGCAGCCGAAGAAAACCCCCTTAGCTCATCGCCCTTTCCCGAGAGGCCGCCGCGCTGAGGGGGGAACCGCCACCTCAGGAAACCCTCACCCCACGCACACACACCAACGGCCGCCGCCCCGCGCGCCACGGGAGGGCTTATCCGCGCCGCGCCACCCCCAGCCAATCAGCGCCCTGCGGCCAGCCAGTCAAGAGGAGGGCAGCGGAGACGTCACTTCCGTAATTCCAGAGATACCTTCTGAGGTGCGGCCCTTCCCTTCTCTCTCTATGGCCGCCCGCGGCTGGCCACGTGACCCTTCCCCCACCCTCCTTGGGCAGCCGCTCTCGCCGCGCGGAGGCCGGACTCTATGGTTCGGAGCGCATAGGTGGGAGGTCTATGCGGGAGAACTCGCGCGGAGTTCTCGCGAGAGCTGGAATGGAGGCCGGGGGGGCGGTGGCGGCGGCAGCAGAGGAGGAGGAGGGAGGGGGAGGAAGTGTCATGGCGGCGGCGGGCTCAGGCGCGGGCACCTCAGCGCGGGGCGGCGGCGGCTCCTCGACGGCGTCGCGCTGGTTCTTCAGCCGCGACCAGCTGGAGAACACCCCATCCCGTCGCTGCGGCGTGGAGGCCGACAAGGAGCTCTCCTACCGGCAGCAGGCCGCCAACCTCATTCAAGATATGGGCCAGCGCCTCAACGTGTATCCCTGGCGGGGTGGCCTTGTGGGGTGGCGGGGACGGGGCTGAGGGGAGGTGAGGCGGTGAGGGCGGCGGGATCGCCTTCCTGTTCCCCGCCTCACCCATCTCCCCGGTGTGTGAAGCCTCCCCGGGACTCTTCCCGCTCCCTCTCCGGGGGATGGAGCCGTGGCCTTGAGGCACAAAATGGGAGGAGGAGCCTGGCCAAGCCCCCGCTTCGCCGCCTTTGTCGGCGTGTGAGGGAGACAGGGGCTCTCGGGGGCTGGAGGTAGTGTCGCCTCAGGTCTCCTCAGGGGCTCTCGGGCTCTCTCCAGCCGCCTTTGTATCCATAACTGCGGATTTAGACACTTTTAAAGTGATCCCAATTGCTTACAGACCTGTGCTCTTTGAAACGAGCATCTCCTCATTACCCACGACTTGATTATTTTTAAGAGTAAGACCAAAAACCTCAAATCCCCTACCGAAGGCAGTATATGTCCCTTTTCGCATCTTGCAAGCAATTTTCTCAATGCAACCTTTCCTTAATTTAATTCTCCAGGTCTCAGCTTACGATAAATACGGCAATTGTTTACATGCACAGGTTTTATATGCATCATTCCTTCACAAAATTTAATCGAAATGTAAGTATGTTTTTATATGGCGTAATAATATGCTCATAATTTTGGCACTGTAATGTGTTATATTCCTTTAGCTGGATCGTAAATTTTGGTCTGTTTACAGGAATTCTAGCTCCTTAGAAGCAATAATGGTGGCTTAGACGCAATAATGGTACTTCTTCTCAACTTTGAATTATTTTAACTAGTGGCAATTAGGTTTTATCTTCTGCCTTCAAAATTAAAAAAAAACCAAACCCAAAACAAACAAATAGGCACCATCAGCAGACACATATGTGTGAAGAATGCATTTAGATGTTTGGAATGTGGCTGGTGCTTATGTGCTGTAGTTTGAAAGGCTGATGTGTAGGAGCACACGTTTTTCTTAATGAAGTCAGTGGTGGTGCTAGCGTGGTGTGTGACAATTACAGTGTGGTTATGCGTGTATCCAGATGGATTATGTATCTGGTCTTTAAAAACAGTGTAAATTCATTTAACTAGTTTAGTCTTAAGCAGCTTGTCGATAAGTCATATTAGAGAGGAAAAATCCTTAAATCTGGTGAGAAACTGCTGGCTCTCGTGTTTCTAGTAACGAACAATTCTGCTATGCAGAATCTGAGTACAGAATATGTTATAGAGAACTGAATTCTGTATCAATAATGTCTGTGACTGAGGGATTTTCTAGTAGGTGTGGAACTGGAGAGCCCATCCTGAAAACTGCGATCCTTTTTGTATGTCCAGTATTGGATGCAGTAGTTAGAAAACCAGTAATATTCTAGGTACTTCTATGATTAAAGGAAAAAAAAGTACTTTGCATTAATATTTTATGCTGCCTTTAGAAGAACAGTTAATAATGGTGGTGATATGTTACTAATTGGTGAGGAGATTTTTCTCAGATCTTGGCTTTTCATGACAAAAAGTAGATTTGAGAGTGTTACAAATGTCATAGTCTAGACCAGAGCAGACTTTGGTCTGCCAAGGGGCACAATCTTGCAAACCTTGTAGTGGCTGAAATTTGGGCAGGTACGTGTGGGCCACGGTGTCAGCCAACTCTTTTCCCTGGCATAAATTTGTTTATTATTGCTGGAGGAGCAAATCAGTGTCTTATTTGGTGTTTATTCAGCAGGAGTTACATATTCATTTGTAGGTACGTTTCAGAAGTGTATTTAATTAACTAAATTCAAACTTCTAGCAAAGTTGTTACCAAAACTGCAGTGTTACAGCTGTTTCTGTAATAAAAGTAAAGTGTTTAAATACAACCTGAGCTAAGTGTGCATAAGCCTGAAACACTTTAACAGAAAGAAATATATAATTTAGGTTTTGTTTGCATAGTGATAGAGAGTTGTGTATTGAATGGATATACATATAAATCAAAATGTTCTGCCCTAAAACAGTTTTCTGATTATAGAGCAAGAAAAGCACACATGAGAATCAAGTTCCAGCAGGTTTTGTGGTAGATTATGACTTTTGAAAGTGTTTCTGTAATATGTCAAGTGAAGGCAGTAAAACAGTTGTTCCATCTTTGTCTTGTTCTGGGCCTCTTAGCTTAAGAAGGACAGGGAGCCACTGGAAAGAGCCCAGTAGAGGGCTACGAAGATGATTGGGGGAATGGAGCACCTCTCTTATGGGGAGAGATTGAGAGACCTGGGTCTGTCTAGCCTGGATAAGAGAGGACTGAGAGGGAATCTCATCAGTTCTTATAAATATCTAAAGGGTAGGTGTCAAGAGGATGGGGTCAGGCTCTTCTCAGTGGTGTCCGGTGACAGGACAAGGGGCAATAGACAGGAAGTTCCATCTCTACATGAGGAAAAACTTACTTCGAGGATGGCACTGGAACAGGCTGCCCAGAGAGGTGGTGGAGTTTCCTTCTCTGGAGATACTCTGCCTGGATGCGTTCCTCTTCTGGGTGACCCTGCTTTGGCATGGAGGTTGGACTAGATGATCTCCAAAGGGTCCCATCCAACCCCTACCACTCTGTGATCTTTCTCCCCACCACGCAGCTGCCCATGTAGCAGTAACCTGTCGCCAGACCATCTGTGACCGTGGCTGGTTTGCAGACTTGATGAACGTGGCAGAGCTGCTTGGAATGGAGAGGTCTCTCTGTGGGGTTGGTGTTATCTCCATCAGTGGGGAGATTACTGTGTGGTGTGTACTGTCAGCTGGTAACCTAGGATAGATTTAGGTAGCAAGAAGCTTTAGCTTCTGTGCTTGAGTTTTCCCTGGACACCGGAAAATGCCTGTTGCTTGGATCTGGAAGCACAATGGTATTTGTCTACATAGTGCCCTTGTTATGAAAACCACACCTGAAGTCATATTTATGAATCTTAAACTTCAGAAATGAGCTGTGTAGGGGCTGAACACCCTGCAAACTGCAACTATTTCAGGAGGGGCAAAGCGTGTTGTTAAACTAGTTGGCAGGTAATAGTATTCAAATAAAAGTTAAAGGCAAGTGCACTGCAAGTGAGCAGTCAGTAAAACTGATTCCTGCTGAAGAATTTTCTGTAGTTCTTAATGAGTGCAAGGCCAGGCAGTAGCTTTGGGTGTGTACTGATGGACAAATGCATTTTCTTACTTATTTTCCTATAGGGTAAAGAGGGTGGTCTCAAAGTGAATATGAGTCACTTATTTTAAAATACTCCCAAACCATCTGGCAGGTTCTCTGTAGGGAAAACAAAAGCTGAGGACTGTAATAAATACTTAATATCAAATCTCCAGAGTACTTGGCAAGCTGAAAAATGTAACTATTCATCCACTGCAAGAAGAAACTAGCCCTTAGAAATTAAACAGTAAGGTACTGGCAGTCTTGAAGCAAATAAGACCTAGCTAAAATTTTCTACATTATATGGGGAATATCTCTAATATTAGTTTCTTTGTGTGTGTGGAGTGATGTTTATCCATGGCAAGAAGGAATATGAAGGCTGGGGCTAGAAAATTAGATGGTCATTAGTCAGGATGCCTTATGGTCTCCAGCTGAAGAAAATGTA
This sequence comes from Scolopax mira, assembly GCA_004320125.1. NCBI lineage: Eukaryota > Metazoa > Chordata > Aves > Charadriiformes > Scolopacidae > Scolopax > Scolopax mira. The sequence continues at coordinate 44,648 of BJBW01004694.1, read as the reverse complement.
GCCTTTGTTTTCTTGCTCTATTGGTAGGTTAATGTTTTTAGTCAAGTAATAAACACACAGGTGTGTAACTGCTGGGTTATACAAATATGGATATATGTCTTACATACAAGTCACGTGCACTTAATTGTTAATCAACAGGTCTTCTTGTGGAAGGCTGTTTACTGAATAGCTGTTGTCCTAATTCTTGTTTCCTTCAATGGAAGTTTCTGCTAAACAATTTTACAGACTTTCAGGATTTTGAGTCAACAGTGAATGGGGAATAGAATTTTGAACAATATCTTCCATCTGTAGAGCTACAAGTGTGGCATATACCAGTTAATGTTCATTTTCAATGCATTACACTTAGTGCTCTAATGACCAAATATCCCTGGTTTTGGGAAGTTACAGTGGGCAATTCACTTCTGAATTGCTGTGGATTATCTGCAAAATGCATACATTTAGGTGCAAAGAAGACTGTACTGAAGTTTTGAGGTTGCAATCCAAGCGAGTTAAGACCTTGCAAAGTTGCTTTGCTCCAGTAATAGGCAGGAAACTTGCTTTAACAATTCTGGTAAGCAGAATTGCATGCCATGACTACTAATTTTCCCTAATTATGCAAATGGCATTTCAGGGAACTACTGTGAACCTCCTCAGCAGTAGTACAAATTATTCTTTCTACATTCCTGTTACCAGGGCATAGTAACTTTGGTTTGCTGGGTGTATAGTTCGTGCTAATATGAGGGCAAAGAGGAAACTTGCTGGCTTTTTATAGGAAATACTATCCTGACTCTTAGACTTTAAAATATCTTGAAAATTAAAATTCTTCTGTGAATACTGTTTCTCTAGTAGTTGATACGTTTGATATTATATAGCAAATACCTCTCTTGGAGGCTTATTCTTCAGTACACTATGATTTGAAGAACAGAGAAGGGGGGAAAAATGCTTGGTATGCTGGAAATGAGAGGTAAGGCATCCAAATGGTTGCTATATTTTAAAATATATCCTTAGAAATGCCATGTGGAATACCAGACAACTGGCTGAAAATATACTTGATGTCAAGTTGGGGGTTTTTTTGTGTGTTTGACGTGCAGTGGAACTTAGTATAAGTGCCTAAAGAAGGCTGCAAGAGGAATTTTTTCCCTGAAGTGCAAGGTAGGTGAGTTGGATGGAGGGGTTGTTTTGTTTCCCATCTAGATTCCCTTCCTGTCTCTTGTGCCCTGCCTACATTGCAGTAGTAAACAGTTGACTTTGCAGTTATACAAAGTTCTTAAAACTTTTATAGCACACCACAAGCTTTATTGAGGCTGTTTTGGGCACTTCAGTCCTGTTTTTAATCTTGCATTTTAATATATTTGTTGTTTTTATGCAACATGAGCTCCTGGTTATAATAAAAAAAAAAAATTGCAACTCTTTGCGTTCACATTTGGAAAACCTCTATCATAGACTGGGACCATTTAACATCTTTAGCTAATTTGTAGCAAGTCTAAAAAACATACTAATATTGGTATTAAAAGGGAGAGGGAGTTCTCAGAAAACTCTGTGAGATGCAGATTATTCCAACTGCCTTTGTAAAACCAGTGTTGTTACAACGTGTCTTCTGCTTTTTAAGTGAAAAAGGACTTGTATCACATTTACCAATAAAACTCTCTGTATAAGGCTCTTAGACTGTTGTAATAAGGCTCTTGGTTTTTCTATTTCAGTGGGACTTGGTTTCTGAGATTCTCAGCTGGTACAAAAATGGGGCTTAATTTCATAAATCATGTGTGTTCTTCTAAAGATATTTCTCAAAGTCTTAAAGATTCTATTTTGGGTACATGGTAGATAACGCCTTTAAAATTATTTAATTTATCTTATGTCAAATGAAGACATTTATATATAGGCAGCTCACAGCTGTGTCTAGTCTGCATCTTTAATTTTGCCTTTTTGTTCTACTTTGCTTTTTCTGTCTTTTTTTGAGAATTGGAAATGAATGAAAGCATTTGAGTTACTTTGCTGCTTGTGTGCTGAGCGGGGTGTGTCGTCTCCACTGGGGACTCTTTGCATGCCAAGGCTGAAATTTTATTAGGATGTCTGTTTTGCTGAATAAATACCAAAGGAGACAAAAATACTGACCTACTCTAAACTGGGAATGAGACCCAAGACAAACACATGAAGTTCTTTGGCCAGAAGCCAACACTTTTCTAAGGAAATAGATAATTGGGGTGGACATAGATTTTTATTATTATATTTTATTTTTTAAGAAGAGTTAAATGTCAGTTAATCAGTCTCTAGAAGTGTGTTTTTATGGAATGTCTTGGGGATCAGAAATTGTGTGGAGATTTCTTGTCCAGAACTGATCCGTTTCAGTAAATTAGAAAATATCCTGAAGTCAGCCTGATAAAGGAGGGGCTTTTTTGGAATGAAATAAAACTTCAGTGTAGCCAAATATAGAATAACAGTGAACGAGAATTTTCTGATGGTTTAATTGTGTGGTTATTGGTGACTTGGTTCAAAGAATGTCTCTGTGAAATGTAAATATTTTCAGCTAGGGGAATTGTTGGAAATTGATTATTTTTTTCAGAAAGGTGAATTATGAAAATTCTGTGTATGTCCCACGTGCTGTGTGGAAACAGCTTGTTTTAGTATATTTTTGGATTAAACTTGCACACAAAGGTGGCAAAACTGTAAGGCCTGGGTGCAGGTTCTTGGGGGTAAGTGTGATGCTCGTTGGGGATGGTAGGGCTGGAGGGAGAAGAGCAGGAAGCAACAGTTCATTGCTCAAGGGCAGTTGGTTTTGTTCTTCAGCTCACTATCTGCTTGGCTTGGTTTAAAAAAAAAAAAAAAAAAGGGGTGGGGTGGAATTGTGTGATCCTGAGGAGATGGAAAGGATCTTCTACTTACTTTCTGTTAAAGCTTCTTCCATCATCCGTTCTGTTTCTGATTCCATACATGTCATGACTCAACACAGTGAAGTCACTGAGCAGGGAAAGTTAAGTTTTAGTTTTCAATCTGTCATAGTCTACCTTGTCATATCCTTTTTCCTGAGTAAAAAATGAGGCAGTTCTAGTCTCTGTGTCCTCATGTCCTTGGTGGTTGGACTAGATGATCTTAAAGGTCCATTCCAACCTAGACAGTTCTATGATAGTATTCATACCTCCTCGTTTCTGTCAAATGTCTTGTTGTCTAACGTGCTTCTTCATAACTCTGTTGATTCTTCAACATTCCCCATTTCCTTTTTTCTCTGTCTTTTATGTTTCTCTGGCTTCCCCTTCCCTGTTAATCCTAACTTTTCCCAAAAGCTTGGGTTTAGGTCTGAGAAAGTAACGCTTGGGCTGGCCCTGGTGTAGAAGGTACAAGCCTCAGACACCTTCCTCAGTTCTGCCTGCCCTAAATCGTTGAAACACCCCGGGGAGAGATTACCACAGGGGTTATATGGATGAAACAACTGTAGAGGAGAGATATTTGCCCGAGTCCCTGCATTAGTGGTCTGGAGCCCAGTTTGTCTGTGGTATAAAATACCTTTCTACGGCACGTGTACGTTGGGTTCTCCGTGTGCATGCTACCCTACGTCTTCTGGCACGGCAAAGCTGTTGCTGCTCCATCTTTCTGAACTCCAGAGTGTCTTTCCTTCGTATTTAGTGTTTAAAAGTTTATCCCCCAGTTTAAGCGAGATGTGTTTCAAGCAGTGTGTCCCTAGCAAGGGGAATTTATTCTGGAATTTCAAATAATTCGAGCAAAATGAATAGGAATTTCTCAAAAATCATCATAAGTCTTAAATGACAGTGTTAATATGGCCTTGTTCAGCAACTCCTGACTTCAGGTTTTTATTTCAGTCATTTGTAAGGCTTAAGTTACAAGGTTCTTAGGAAGAAAGTAGTTCTTTTGTCTCTGTTGCAGAAGAATTTGCTCCCTGTGCCTTGTTTTGGGTGGTTTGGGTTTTTTTTTTAAAATAGATTTCTTCACGGCACATTTCCATTTGTCAAAGGGTATCGCCTTCCCAGGGTGTCAGTTTTCCTCAAGTCTGCCAACTTCTAAGTTCTACTTCAAGATCCAAGTGGACATTTCAAAGTGATTTAATGGGGGCCAAAAGTGCTCCTTTGAAGCTCCTGAAATGTAAGGGGTGAGCGCTTAAATGTTCCCGTCTAATTAGCTTGTTGCAGTTTTTCCTACATTGCAACTATTTATACCAAATGTTTCATTGTGGCATAACAAAGGGCTGCTTGCTGACAAAAAGGAAAGGCAAACCTGGCTTTAGGGGGGGAGGTAGGGCTGCTGTTGAGTTCTTTGGGTCTACTTCTACTTGGGCATTGAATGAGAAATCCGATCGCTGCAGCGCTTGCACCACGCATTAATTACATACTCCAGCAGCAGCTATTTCAGTCTCTGAATAAAGGCTTTATACTGGCTTAATCTTAGCCAATTTAATCTGCCCGTGTCTAGGGGAAGATTTCTACTGTCACTTTAATTCCTGTTTTATGCAGGGAACTTTTGCATACGAAGAGGACCCTGCGAAGTCATGTATATGTCTGTAATACAGATATATCAGTCCTTCTGACAACTAGGCATTAAAACTCTGCTTCCTAGCTAACTCCTGGGTGATACTGAACTGTGAATGGGTGCTTTGCTTATGACACCAGGAGTTCTATTAAAATTTTCATCTTTAAATGTAATTTGTAGTCCTGACTAACATTTGATGTCACTGCTGCATTGTAAATCCTTGTGCTTTGTTCACTGCTGGGTGTATAGTGGAGTTTCAAAGAGCAGGTTTTCACTTATACAACCTATATTTATAAAACAAGCTGTTTCCCTTAAAGTTCTCTGTGAAGTTTCTTGCTTTTTAGGAGAACCAAATGTTAGCAGTGCTGTTTTGACTTTTACTGAAAAGATGGTGTAATGGCTCACTGCTGGGCAAGACATGGGATGAACTTTCTCATAAAGTATATTTAACTTGAAACAGCCTGTTCTAGTATGACTAAATCTTCTGGACCAAATCTAGTCTTTTTGTGTTGAATTAGAATTAGTTTGACCTCAGACATCTTACTCACAAATGTAATTTAGCATTTGTGCTACTCCTTCCTGGTGCTGCTGAGAGGATTACATCAATTAGAATACAAAATATGACTGGTTATTTTTGTTGATTTGCATGATTTCAGAACTGTTTAAAAACAAAAAAAAACAAAAGCAAAACCACCTAAAGCCCCCAAACAAATCTGATGTCTTAAACCTTTTCTAATTAATAGTTTAGACTCTCCATAAAAATTCAAGTCCTACTTGTAAAAAAGCTTAAAAAATACATATGTTTTTCTTCTTCAGATAATATCTCCTACGGCATTGTTTTTGGCTGCAAAAGTGGAAGAACAACCACGGAAACTTGAACATGTTATTAAAGTAGCACATGCCTGTCTTCATCCTCAAGAGCCACAACTGGATACAAAGAGTGACGTAGGTGGAAGTCATGGTTTTAAAGATAATCAGATGACACTTCATCTAATGATGTGTTCAGTTTTCTTGACTGGATTATTGCCGTCTGTATACTAGGAAAAAAAATACCTTTTGTTTTCACAGCGTTTAAGTCTTTTGTACTATTTAATAGAACTTATTAAAGGCTTGAGTATTTGTGTTATAAAACTTGAAGAGGTTGCACCACCTTCAACTTGCGTTATTTTTAAGGCTTCTCTATGTAGAAGACTGGATGTTAAAGAAGAGGTTTCAGGCGTGGTTCCATAAGTGACACGGTTTGCACAGCGAGGAGTTCAGGACACTGTGTGTGTCTTCCTCAACCAGCAGCTCCCTGGGCACTGGTGTCCACGTTCTGTTTGAAAGGACATGGTACAGTCAGCTGCTGCCTCTGCTATACATTGGTTTTCCTTTCATTTCCCAACGTTTGTACGGCTTCCACTTGCCTTGTAGTTCACATTTTCTTTCCTGAGATGAGTCTTCCTGAAATCAAACGTAGGAGGAATTATGGTGGAAATGCCAAAATGGAGTTGTTCAGCTTGAAGGTCAGGCTGAGCTAGTTATACCCTGCTGGACCTCAGCTGGTGTATAAAAGTATTTGAGCACCTTTGCTATGCTCCTGGCTCTTGGAATGACCCATAGAGGGGGGTGTGTGTGTATATATACATATATATGTATTTGAGCCCTCGAGCTTAAGCTGGCTTAACAGAGGCCAGCTGAGTATCCCCAGCTGTATTTCAAAGTACTTGTAAAATTAGTAACCTGCCTTGAGATATTTTGAGTTGATTTTTCACTGGCAAGCCTTTGTAGTTCTTACAGCATGCCCTCCTTTTCCCCAAAATGCTTTGCTGGAGTAGCAAAAGATCCAGACTAAGTAAATCTTCCTGGGAAAGATGGTTTGGGCTGGTATAACTGAATTTGTAGCAACGCTTACACTGGTAGAAGAAAGTATTACTGGAGTGTTCTGGGTTGTCAGTTCTAACTGGTTTGGGTAGTGGGTACCAGTGGGTTTCTTGGGTAGAAACTTGTTTTTCTAGTACCAGGGTTCAAATAGGCAGTGTATGATTAAAATTTTGAGGCAATAGCTAACTACGTCTTGACCTGTTCGCTTATTTGTTTCAGGCATACCTTCAGCAAGCCCAAGAGCTGGTTATACTTGAAACAATAATGCTTCAAACTTTAGGTATGTCTTTCTAAATATCTCGTGTGTGGGCATCTTGCCATGAAGAAGTAATGGGTTCCAAGGAACTGGATTTTTGATGTGCTGTTGGTACACTAGATTTTTACTGGTTTTGTGTACAACTGCTGACCTGTGAATGTAATTTTGTATTAGCAGTTCTGTTGTGTTCACTTTGGAGACAAAAAGGCCTAGCTATACTTGTGAAATAGATGTTTTTGACAGTTTGGAGTAGAAAAGTATACCCTTTTCAACAGATGTTTACTCCAAAGTATTAACTACATTAGTATTTCTTAATATAAGGTAGCGTGTTGTCTTAGGTTACCTGTGTATGTCTCCTGAAGCACTTATACCAAGTGCACTTCCCTATTTTGCCTTTCAATAGAAGAACATGATATAATTGAGCAAGGTTATTATCTCAGAATGTCACAAGTCATAGTGTAACCAATTAATAGTTCAGGTAATTCCAAAATTTGAAATAAGAAACTCTTCTGACTTGAAAGTAGCATAAACAGCGATAATTGCAGCTAGCAAGCCTGAGAACACCAACTTTCTCGGATATTCTTAAATACCACTTTGAGTACATTGTTAAAAATAATCTAACAGCAGTGACCTAATTCTTCAAATAGCATCATAAACAAAGGTTTCTTAAGACTCAACTACAAATTAAGTCAATTTGTAATTTCATAGGTACAACGTGCTTAAGTCTCATAAATAAATAAATATAGTGCGTGTGCATGTGGGTGTATTTCAGTGTATCTGTAATGCAGCTTTTACTGACTTATTTATGGACTAGAAACTGTTCAGATAGGTTCAACTTAAAAAATACAGAAACTTCCCAAGTTTTAGGACTTAAGATGACTGAAGCAATGTTTTACTAATTGATCTCGAAATGTCTATGCCATCCGCCATTTAAACATACAAAAAGGTGCAGATTAAAAGGCAGTTAAATAGTGTTACTTGGTCTTCATTGCAAAGGTTTAGCAAACATTTTAGGTCTGGGTAAAGGAAAGGGGGTTGGTTTTTCATTTAACAGATGAAAATGTATAGTTCTAAAATGTATTCTTAACTCTTCAGGTTTTGAGATTACCATTGAACATCCGCACACAGATGTTGTGAAATGTACGCAATTAGTGAGAGGTCAGTGACTTTTAACACCTTCTGTAAGTCCTTTTTTACCTTTCTATTAATATTTGAGGGTGATTTTATTTGTCTAATGTGATCTTCACCAACTATGTTATCTAAAGAGTTTTTTTAAAGCTAATTACTAAAAGCTTGATCTTAACCTTTAGAGTCCAATAAGGAGTTTAGTTGTCCTTCAGAATTTTTTTGCTTGCTTATTAGCTTTGATTTTAGTAATGTCTGTTCCATGGTTTTTTAAATGCCAGAATCAATTAGTAGTTGAAAACTGAATAACCAATTACTTAGTATTTTGGGTTGATTGTTTTCACATGGAAGCAGTTTTCCCAGGTAAAGTTTAGTCTGCATATTGGTTGGTGGCTGATGCTAGCTTTCTGCCTAGAAGATTTTTTTAGGTCATGAATTGGGGGATAAAGATGGTGCATGTAGATCTGCCATCACATGCAAATACTTCAAGATGTGACTTAATTCTTTTTTCTAGAGCAGGGTGTACTTACTTGTTTTGGATGGTAGAACAGATCCCCAAACCTTTTGTTAAACAATCATTTCCTCTAACTTGGATGCAGTTCATAAACGTGATTCTAGTTAGAGACCTGGTTTATTCTTTAATAATTTTTGTTGAATTTTGGTACTCCTTCTTTTAATTCTTAAACCAATTTCCTCTGGAGCTCTAAAAAAAAGAAAAGAAAATCCTGTTATAAAACAGATGATGAAAAAAAGAGGAATCAATTGTAAAAGCACCTAAAATAAGCTTCTCACTTTATATTCTTTAATTTAAAAGCGGTAATGACTAGACTATGATTGTTAGTCTTTAGTCATTAGCTGTTGTTGCACTGAAAAATGCAAAGTTAAGTGCTTCAAATTTATTCTCCTTCTTTATAAAATATATGAAAGTTAGGTGCAACTTCATCATGTTAACTCCGTCTGTTTCATAGTCACTCTAGAACTAAAGTTGTTCTCTGAAGGAAGTGTCTCTCCTTTCTCATTGTAAAGTAGCTTCCTGGTGTAGTGTCTGCAGAATTTGATTCCCAATGAGTGGTGCTCTGTGTAACTCATTTGCATATAAAGTAGCGCTTTTTTGCCATTCTTGTTACGAGAGAATTATTTTTTGCTCTCTAGATGTGACTGTGACTCGGTGCCCCAGTCTGATTGCACCTGAGGTGTCAGTGGGGTGCAGTAGCAGCTCTCTAGTGTTTTGCTTTGGGGCAGTGTCAATGTGAGCACGTGTGTCACAGTCTTGTGAGTCCCTGCACTCCTGCTGTGGGGAGGGGTGACAAACACAGGGTTTGCAAGTGTATTTGACTCGGGCCTACAAGAAAGAACACATGCTGCTACACAAACTTTACTTTCTGTAGTCAAGGGTAGAGACCGCTCTAAGACAGTTCAGCTTTTTCAGTTTGGCAAAATACTTAGAATTCTAAAATTATACCAAGTCTTGGCATCTGAAGACTCCAGTGAGGGTTGAAAACCTGTGTTTCTCAAGCGCTGGTGCAAAGTGAACATAACACATCAGATGCTTGGAGACCTGCTCAGTGGAGTGTTGGGGGGGTGTGTGTGTATGCAAACGGAATTCTTGTTGGCCTGTGCCCCTCCATGGGCTGGTATGGGCTGTGAACACAAGACTCAAGTACCTCATATTAAAAAGTAAAAAAACAGGACAATAAATGAATCCATAAATTAAAAACATTCAGCATGAAGTCTGTAGTAATGCATGCAAGTCAAGCAAGTAGAAAATATAATTGTTGTGGAATGTTTAAGTATTGACTAAATCAAGAGATGGGCTTGTGGGCACAGTGATAGGTCTTCAAAGCTGCAGTGGTTTGATTTTAGTTCTATATTTGGACAGTGTGTTGTTTTAATGTGAATAGGTGCAACGCTTAGATAGCAAGTCCTGAAGCTTTCAGAATATCTCTAAGATTTGCTGGTGTTAAGCCTTTAGTGCTAAAGAGATTGACTGAGAAGTTAAAGAAATGCAAAGTTGCTCCATCCAGTCCTGGTAACGTGTCTTTTTGGACAAAAAGTGCTATTTCAGAAGGCAGCAATACCTTTTTTCATTAAAGGTGATTAACTTATACAAGACTGTCACGATTAAAACCTCCAACTGTATGTTTGGGGAGAGAAGGGAGGGGGAATACAATGTGGCTGACTGCTAAAGTATACTTAAGGTTTTGGCTTAATGCCCGTGTGCTGCATTGCCATGGGGTCAGAAGATGCCCTTTTGCTGGCTAAGCTTAAGTGGCCAAGAGGTGGCTGATCCTCCAGATCACTTTTTGTTGTCTCACATCCAGGGTAATGTGCTGTTACTTGTATCAATCTGTAAAATACCCACTAGAAAAACACACACACCCCAAAAAAAACCCCAGGTTCTGTTGATGATGCTCAAAAGATTCAGCCACATCCGTTGTTGAAGACTGTCTAGTCTTGTAATGGCTAGATGTACCAGAATCAGTTGCTGGAAGCTGAAGATGAACTAGTAAGTGGGAATTGGTGCAAATAAACATAATTGCTTCAACACACAACTTTAAAAAGGTTGCATTCCTCATCTCTAAGATTGAAAGCCTTTCTGAAGGCAGTATTTGGACACCAGGGATCATTGTAGCTAAGGGGTGACTGAATGCATAATGACTCGTGGTGTTCAGGCATAAGGTATCTTTTTCTTCTGGTTTTCAAAGATCCTTGAGTTGATGAAATTGTTCCAGCTTTACAGTTTGGTCAGTATAGCAGAAAAGGGAAATGGTGTGGGCTCAGTCTTTTTTCTGCACCATTCTTCCTCAGTGTCAAGAGACTGAGAAGAGGAGACAGGACCACCTTAGGATCCCACAGGTCCTCCTAAGGAATCTGGAGGCAGTGAATCTGTGAAGACCTGCCAGCAAGCTTCAGTGCCTATTCCAAGGATGCTCCAGAACTGAAGAGAGAAGAAAAGGAGAAAGGGGAAAAAAAGAAAAGAAAAAACTACACCAAAAAACTGTTCCTGGTGTCAAACTACCTTATTGGTTTGAGTGGTGGTTGAATTATCAGCAGTTCCAAGTGCCCTACTGCCAAGACCATAGAATCATGCCACGGTCCTCTTAAGCTCTGGTACAAAATCAGTCTGTTTCTGGCCTGCTTTTGGTGGAACTTGAAGTGGAGGAATCTGTATCCTCATCTCCATCTTGTCATTCCTTTTTCTCTGTCGGTTACATAGCCTTCTTTTGGAACCGAAGATTGGATCCCAAGGATTTCTGAGATTGGTCTCACTGTTCTACAGGTTATCAGGTATCTTGAACATCCTTATTAATCTTTGGTGGAAATTGCACAGTCAGATTCTCAAAAAAGCCACAGTATCTGTGTGCACGGCTGCCGTTGGTTAAGTTGGGCTGAGAAAGGCAAGGCGGCAGAAGAGGAGATGAAGCTGAATGAATCTGCTTTTTCAGAGGGTATTCTGATGAGGAAAACTTAAATCTTAGGATACTGAGTGGTGTGGAAAGATCTTGAGCACCATCTGCACTCCATCATTGCTACACATGGCCTTCACATTCTGAACCGCCTTTTACCAGGCCTGTTCCCAAAGTCTAGATAATTTTGGGAAAGTAAAGCCACGAGGACTGCTCAGACCAGAACACTACACCACGGCCTCCTCCAGTCCTTTCCAGCTCCACAGGCACCCACCACCACACCTCCAGTCAGAGCCTGTGGCTTTCTTGCTTTTGCCCAGGAGGATTTTGGCACAGTTTCTCTCTTCTGATGTTGTCTGACTTATTTGCAGTCTCCTTTTTCCGGGGAATGCTTACGTTTGCTGCCAGGGTCCCACTCTCCTAAGGGTGGCTGGGCAATCATGTTTGCACAGTTCTCTCCGGATCGCCTAGTGCTGAAGAAAAGACTCGGATATCTTGGAATGTCACCAGCTGAACTCTGTGGCCGTGCCCAGTAAAAATCATTTTGGTCTCCACTTGGGAATTTCTTGGAGAGAGGAGCCTCTTGGAAGGTGTATCAGACAAGTAGTCCTGTTTCAAAATCTTGATTCCTCCTTTAGTAATCCCCTGCCTTATGGTTGCTGCTGCAGCAGCACAAGAGGGTGAGTGTTTTAAGCCCCTCCTGAATGATAAAATATGACGGTGATTGTTAATGGCCGATTGTTAAAATGCCGTTAACGGCATCAGTCTTCACTCCTGTAACTCTGAGTTGTAACAGAGGAGCTCTGCTGGCTGCTTTTAACCTCTCCTTCAAGATTATTTTAATTTGGAGATGCAATTTCCATAATAAAGGAAATAACAGAGCAAAAATACAGGAACCAGAATTTTTTAGCACTGGATTCTGCTAAGCCCAAGGTGTCCTAAATGTAAGAGAAGAGTTTGGGACGGATGTTTTCAATTGTGCCTCCTGTGAGCACAGGCTTTGTCAGCTGAAATGTCTTGCTGGTTTTGGCAATGCTGATTATTCAGCTGTAAATAAGTTGAAGCAGTATCACCCTGCTTGTAGTATAGGTAAGGTATTTAGCACAGTAACTTCTGATGGAGGCTAAAATGTGTGTTTCAAGATGTGATTCTTTTCTTCCAGGTATGTGTTTTGTTTTACTCAACTTTGAAGCTGATAGAAGTTTTCTGGCATCTGCTTTTCTTCCTTGTTCCAAAGGGACATTTCAGTGAGAGTAGAGATGCTTCTTGATTTGGTCCCTTAAATCAAATGTGTTGTAACTTTACATAATATAGAAACCATTTAAGATCCTTTAAACGTTACTTTGGTGAAAAATGAAGAGCAGGACATTTGTTTCAGTCTTATTGAACCATTCTGTATTTTCTTTTGTTTTGATGGTCTCATTTCATTTTTTTTGGTACTATTGCCTTACTTTTTTTTTTTTTTTATGGGAGGGAGAAGAAAATGTTGAACTCCATGGTTGTAGGGCGTGCACTTACCATTATCACTTGCAAACTAAATTATTATAGTGTAACACTGTCACATTGTCAGTTCACCTCTGGATTATTATGGATGAGTAGAATTGGTGTGTAGGAGGGGATGCTGTTACTTCCTACATCTCTCAGGTTCTTCTCAGGTCACAGCACTGCCCGGCTGCGTAGCATAAAGACAAATCTGATCTGTGCTCCTCAGCAATCGTTAGCAGTCAAGTTAAATCACATCTCTTTTATGCTGTTTAAAAATTAAAAGCCATTGCAGTCTTTCTCAAACTTTATGGAAAGCTTATTATTAAAATAGAAGTTTAACTCTATTCCCTTTGACATAAAATTAAACGATACACTTTCTGCAGGTAGCACTGATTTCAAGTGATAGTGTCAAAGTAAGAATTCAATGAAGGCTGCATTCAATCTTCAGTTAAAAGCATTGTGCCCAGCTATTCCATTGTATGCATGTGACAGTAAGTTCTCTTACTCGAGTGAGGGAGTTGGGGTTTCACTGCCAGGGGTCAGTGCTGGATGGCTGCAACAGCCTAAATTTGCAGCTTTTCATTTCTGGCAAGTTGCAGTCTTGGGAGGGGGGAGGAGGAGGGAGGGGGGATGTTCCTGACTGTAACTAAAAAGAAGTTATTTCCTATGGAAGCTTTGCTATAGATTTTACAAACATGGAACAAAATGTTACGAGCCCCTCTTGATTAGAGGGAGCAAAAAACTTGCTTGTTTTGGTTTTGTTTTGGTTTTTTTTTTTTTACCCTCTATCCTGGGGGCTTGCTGTGTTGCAGGGCATTGGGGGAGAGAGAGCTGTGGCTGGTTTTGGGGTGGTGCTGGGGGTGGGAGGGTGGTCTCCTGCCGGGCTCCTCTCGCAGAGCAGACCTCTGTGCTCTGGATTGGCTTTCAGTGCCTGCCTCCCAGGGTCCTCTGCGGGTGAGGGTGGGGAAGGAGGCGTTCCCAGGAGAGCCTGCTCCTGCCGGAGGCGTTTGGGATGGATAAGCAACGGGAAGCTCTCCCGTGGGCTGTGCAGCGGGAGGGTCTGAATGGAACGGGCTCTTCTCTATCGTGGATAAGATTATTTTGAAGGCCAGTTCGCTCAATTCCCATCAGTTCTGTGGAAATCTCAAGTGGTGCTTTCGGAAGGTAAAACTGCTTTCGTTGTGGAATGACGCTGAGCAGTTGGCGCCGATGCCTAATCTCTCCCTTTTTTCCTTTTCTTACAGCAAGCAAGGATTTGGCACAGACATCCTATTTCATGGCTACCAACAGGTTGTTATCCTGAACCTCTTTGTTGCACTGTTGTAGCACACTATAGCTTCCTTTACTGCAGGGCCCCCTCCATGTGTCTTACCCTTGTTGCACCGGGAGACTGGGCCATCTCCAGTGGTGGTTCCTTCCTGGGTGCAGTGCGGTGTATTGTACAAGGGCCTGACGGCACAAAGGGGTTAAATGCACGATGAGAAGTGTAGTGGTGCTTTCTGATGACATTGTCTCGATTGTGAGTGCCTAAGTCTAAAAATTGGTAGCCTGAATAGCAGCTAAAGATTACAAAGAGCTAAACTTAACCTAGAAATTCGAGCGTCTTGGTAAGTACAAAACTATTTCTAGTTTACACTTGTAGTTAATGGCAGTTTTCTCTTAATTTTAAATATATTGATCCAATCTTAACTTATAAAACTGTAGTGGGCCTAAGAGCTTTTCAACTAGCTGGTTTTTCTTTTCAGATAGACTAATAGTGGTCCAATGTTCTTCCTTTTAGAAACAGCCCTTTAATCTTTACATGTAGTTTTATAAAACTTGAGTACTTAAATTTCAAGTTATAGGAGCCCAAATGGGGATTGTGTGTATACGTAGCCTGCTGCAGAAAGATGGAACTTGAGAACAGATTTCAGTCTCGATTTCTCAGTGACTTCGATTTACTTCTTGCCAAACAACATGGAGCATTATTTAATAGGATTCCATTACGTGTAGATAGTTTATAAGCAATTACCTGCTGGTTATTGGAATTCTTCCAAATAAATACCTCTCGGTGGCTCCGTGATGGGCAGGGCTCTGTATTGGAAACAGCTGGTAAGAGAAGCTATGATGAAGGGGGTGAAGCAGAGCTGTTACCCTTGTGGTGCTGCCAGCTGGGAGCTGAAGGCGAGTTCCCAAATGTCACAGAGCCCGTGACAGGCCTAGTGAGAGCTAAAGCCCACGAGTCATTCACTCGGCCTCTGAGCAGCTATTGCTTCGTCCAAACATCTCCTTCAGGGCTGTATGCTTTTTACTGTAAAATTTTAATCGACCCTATTAGACTACTTTCTTTTAAGTGCAGTAGAATAACTGGTAAATTTGTATCCTTTTCATCACACTTTGATAGCAAAAGCAAATGAAACTGTTCTACTAGATAAATGCCCTGCCCTTTGTTTTCTGGAGGCAGTGAGATCTTACAGACTTAATCAGACAAATATTCCATGATCTAATGTTTTACTGCTGTTGCTTGACAAGTTACCTTGTTCTGTGTGCTAATGGTTGATTTGTTTGGGTTTTCTGTTTTACATGTTTGATTTCCTTTGGTTCCTCGTTACGAAATCGGTGCAACAGTCTTCACCTTACTACCTTCTGTCTTCAGTACAAGCCCACAGTCATAGCATGTGTGTGCATTCACTTGGCCTGCAAGTGGTCCAACTGGGAGATTCCAGTATCGACCGATGGAAAGCACTGGTGGGAATATGTAGATCCTTCAGTTACTCTAGAATTGCTGGACGGTAAGTACCGCTGCCCTTTCACACCTCGAAATTCAAGGGTTTCTTAGTGTAAAAATGGGAGCGTGGTATAGTAAAAGTGTAACTTTAAGCCTAAAATAAGTCTCACTGACTCCATGTGCTGGATGCTCGGCCGAGAGAAAGGTAAATAGGAGAAGGGAGAATTTTGAAAGACAAACTTAGTTTTGAGACCCTTCTCACTTCATCCTCTGGGCCGGGGCACTCGAGTCCCTTTTGTAGGTGCAGGTTAGAACCCTGATTTTAAATGGTGTCCAGAACCAGGAAAAAGGTGTAGATCCCCCAGTGGGAATCCATGCAGCCCTGGTCCAAGCTCATGGCTCCTCTGTCACTGAGACAACTGTTCTCAAGCCTATACATAAAAATGTGCATTTTATGTTACCATTTTGGTGCAGCTTATGATACCTCAAACCCCTGTAAAATATTTTGTTAAATGCCTTCTTTCCAGAAGGCAGCACACACCTAGAAGGCCATATACCTAGAAGTTGACTCTCTTTGTAAATAGCACTTATCAGAGAGGAGTCTGAATTTTAGCCACATGTGCTCCTGCAGGGGAGGGGCTGGCTTCTGGGGCTTTCAAATCTGTGTATTGGACTTTGCTGTTAGTTCTAGAGCGAGACGTTTGGTTTGGAGCAGTGATAGAGGCCTCCAGGCTTGGCGTGGCCCAGCACGGCTCCCCACGGCCAGCTCTTCTTATCTGCTGAGCTTTTATTTCTTAATGGCAATATTTATTATTTTCTTTGGAAGTGGAAGCTTGAGTAGACATCCCATGAAGCGCAGAACCAGAGTGAGCAAGTTGAAATGCCTCTTAGTAGGTTTTTTTGAAGTTGGATCTGTAGGTTCAAATACCACCCTGCCTGCCTTCTCAGCTG